>PVLD010024190.1:0-25930 GCA_004027595.1 Dinomys branickii
GTGTGTGTACCTGTGTGTGTGTGTGTGTGTGTTTGAAACACAGCAAACTACAAATTTGTATGATTAAGTTCTAATACTACCCAGTGTGGAACATCTTCCAACATGCACTTAAAATAAATTTTTTATGTGCTGCAACTTAGGAAAGATTCCACAAATTGATTCTTATTTTTACTTTGTTCACATAACTATATCTACTATCATCCTGTTTATTTTGGTAGAATGATATAGATGACATATACATTTTATTTAAAAGTAAAACAATGAAAACATAATAAATAGCCATTTAAAAGTGCCACAAGAATAGTACAAGCAATACTGAATTACAGACAAGGTGAAAGGGAATTAAAAATGGCTGTTGTATTACATATTGTTAATTTCAAAGTGCATACTCAGGAAAACAAATATAGACATGCAAGATTGATCAAATAATTAATCATTAACTGTTCTTTCAATAAAGCTATAGAAATCAGTAGTACAACTATGTTAGGTATCCTGCATACACATATATACATAATTTTATCCCTCTTTCTATTTTCTTCTCCCTCATCCCAGTTGCTCTTTACTTTTGAGCAGTTTCCTTTCATTTCACAATGTCTAACATACCTCCTAAGTTTTATTCACCGTTTCAGGTTCTTAAACTAGTGAGAAAATACATTGTTTACACATGCAGGTCTGATTTATTTCACTTATGAGTATGGTGTCTAGTTGTGAGCATTCACCTATAAAAGCCTCAAGTTTATCTTTCTTTATAGCTGAGTACTAATCCATTATATAAAAATGCCACAATTTTTCAGTCCAATCCTCAGTGGATGGACATTTGGGTTGCTCCCACGATTTAGTTGTTACAAATTGTGCTGCTATAAACATGGGTACACATATATTGCTGTGATATGATGTTTTCAGATCTTATGGCAAAATACCCTGAGGGGAATATCTGGGTTGAATGGGACCTCTAGACCTAGCTTGCTGAGGAATATCCAAATTGATTTCCAAAGTGATTTCACCAATCTGCATTCCCACCAGCAGTGGAGAAGAGTTCTATATCTCCACAGCCTCACCAGCATTTGTTATTGGTTGACTACTTAATTCTAGCTATTTTTAGTGGGGTAAGATGAAATCTCAATGTTGTTTTAATTTCCATTTCTTGAATGACTAATTATATTGAAAATTTTCTCATATATTTATTTGCCATTTGCTTTTTTTACCTGAGAAGTGTGTATCAAACTCAGATGCCCATTTTAGCAATGGGTCTTTGAATTTGAGGAGGTTGATGTTTTTTAATTCTTTATATGTTCTACATAGAAAATCTTCGTTTGAGGGACAGCCAGCTAAATTTTTTTCTCAGTTTTTAGGATTTTTTTTTTTACTCTGCTGCTGGTTTCTTTAGATGTGCAAAAACTGTTCAGTAAGATGAGGTGCAGGTTGTTGATTCTTTGAAGTGTTTCCCTTGCAGTTTGATTTTTGTTCATGAAATCTCTGCCTACTCCTATGTCTCCAAGATTTTTACCTACCTTCTCTTTCAATAGATTTAGTGTTTCTGTTTTAATATTGAGATCTGCGATCCATTTTGACTCGAGTTTGTTGCATTGTGATAGACTTGGGTCTATTTTTAGTCTTCAGCAAGAAGTAAGGCAATTTTTCCAGCACCATTTATTAAAGAGGCTATCTTTCTTCCAGTGAGCTTGTTTGGTCCCTTTGTCAAATATTAGGTGACTGAGTGTGTTTGTGGTTGTGCCTGCATCTTCCAGTCTGTTCCATTGATCCTTAGGTCTGTTTCTGAGCCAGTAGCATGTTGATTTTATTACAGTAGCTTTGTACCATAATTTCAGGTCAGGGATTGTGATTCCATCTGACTTGTCTTTGTTGCCCAGGATTGCTTTTGCTATTCTGGGTTTCTTCTGGTTCTAAATGAATTTAAGGAATGGTTTCTCTAGACCTGTGAGGTATGTTAATGGCATTTTAATGGGACTTGCATTGAATTTGTACAAAAATTTTGGTAATAAGGACATTTTCACAATGATGGTTCTTCCTATCCATAAGCAAGGAGTTTAATTCCGTTTACTGAAGTCCTCTTTAATCTCTTTGTTCAGAGTACTGTAATTTTCATTGAATAGATGTTTTACTTCTTTTGTTAGGTTGATTCCTAAATATTTCAATTTCTTGGGTGCTATTGTGAAAGGTATAGTTTCCTTAAGTTCTCTCTCAGTCTGTTTGTTGTTTGTGTATAGGAATGGTATTGATTTTTTAACGTTGACTTTGTATCCAGCTACACTACTGAATTTGATGATTAATTCAAGGAGTCTTCTGGTGGAGTTTTTGGGGTCTTCCATGTAAAGTGTCATGTCATTTGCAAATAGCGATAGTTGTACTTCTTTCTTTCCTTTTCTTATTCCTTTTATTTCTCTCTCTTGTCTAATTGCTTGGGCTGATGCTTCCAGAACTATGTTGAATAGGAGAGGTGACAGTGGACATCCTTCTCTTGTTCCTGACTTTCAAGTGAAAACTTTCAGTTTTTGTCCATTTAGTATGAGGTTGGCTGTTGGTTTGTCATAGATGACTTTGATCAGATTGAGGGAAAGACCATCTGTTCCTATTTTCTGTAGGGATTTTTTTTTATGAACGTATGTTGGACTTTGTGAAAAGCTTTTTCTGCATTTATTGAGATCATGTGATTTTTGTCTTTGGCTCTATTGATATGGGCTATGGCATTAATGGATTTGCAAATATTGAACCATCACTGCATTCCGGTAATGAATCCAACTTGGTCATGGTGTTTTATTTTCTTCATGATTTGCTACATTCTACTTGCTTGTATTTTATTGAGTATCTTTGCATCTGTGGTCATTAGATAGATTTGTCTGAAGTTTTCTTTCTTGGTTGTATCTTTCTCAGGTTTTGGTATCAGTATAATACTTACCTCCAGAAATGAGATAGGAAGTATTGTTTCATTTTCAATTTCATTGAAGAGTTTGAGCACTAGTGCCAGTAGATCTTCTCTGAATATTTATAGAATTCTGCTGCGAATCCCTCCGGACCTGGGCTTTTCTTTGTCTGTAAGTATTTAACTACATTTTCAATCTCATTAATTGATATAGGCTTGTTGAGGGTTTCTATATCTTCCTGATTCAAATTTGCTAGTTTGTACATATCTAGGAATCTGTTCATTTCTTCTGAGTTTTCTATTCTAAGGGAGTAAAGATCTTCAAAGTAGGTATTGATGATCTTTTGTTTCAGTTTTTTTTTTTTTTTTTTTTTTTTTTTTTTTTTTTTTTTTTTTTTGCGGTACTGGGGATCGAACTCAGGACCCTGCGCTTGCTAGGCAAGCGCTTATTCCACTGAGCTATATCCCCAGCCCCTGATCTTTTGAATTTCTGTAGGATCTCTAGTAATTTCATCTTTTTAATTCCTTATTGCATGAATTTGAGTTTTTTCCTTTCTTTTTTTGATAAGGTTGGCTAGTGGTTTATCAATTTTATTTATTCTTTCAAAGAACCAACTGTTTTGTTTATTTATTTTTGTAGTCTTTTGTTCATCTCAGTTGACTAATTTCTGCCTTGATTTCTATTATTTCCTCTCTTTGGGTTTGACTTGTTCTTCCTTTTCTATAAGTTTGAGGTGCAACATTAGGTTATTTATTTGTTTTCTTTCTGTTTTCCTTGTGAGTGAGTTCACTGCTATAGTTTTCCCTCTGAGGACATTCATTGCATCCCACAGATTCTGGTAAATCGTATTTGCATTTTCATTCGTTTGTATGTGTTTTTTAATTTCTTCTTTATTTTCTTCTGTGGGCCATTGGTTGTTCAGGAGGCTGTTATTAAATTTACAGGTTTTTATGTAGTTTTTGGAGTTCCTTCACCATTAATTTCTAATTTCATTTCACTGTGGTCAGATAATATACATGGGATAATTTCAATTCTTTTGCATTTATTTAGGTATGCTGTATGGTCAAGAATATGCTCTATTTTGGAGAAAGTCTCATGTAAAGCTGAAAAAAATGTGTATTCTGTGTTTGTGAGTGGAGCACTCTGTATACATCTACTAAGTCCATTTGTTCATAGCTTTGGTTTAGGTCTGTTATTTCTTTGCTTATTTTTTTGCCCAGATGAGCTGTCTCTTTGTGTCAAATGGATGTTTAGGTCCTCTATTACAATAGTGTTATTAATTATTTGGTTTTTCAATATTTGTCTTATACAGTTTGGTGCTCCAATATTTGGTGATACATGTTTATGATTATTATCTCTTACTCCTGCAGTTTTCCCCTAACAAGTATGCAGTGATCTTCTTTATCTCTTTTGACTGTTTTTGGTTTGCAGTTTACATTGTCTGCAAACATAATAGCTTCCCCTACTTTTTTCTGGGATCCTGTTGCAAGGAGAATTGTTTTCTATCCTTTGACTTTCAGTCTACGGATTTCCTTTTGAGTAAAATGTGTTTCCTGTATATAGCATACTGTGGGATTTTGTTTCTTAACCCACTCTGCCAATCAGTTATTTTCCTAATTTTGCTATAGTTTAATTTCTTCCTTTGTTTGAGGGTTCATTTCTATTGTTTTTCTTGAGATTTTAGTCTGTTTTTCTCTGCCTAGGACATTTTTTAGTTCTCTTTGTAAAGGTTATTTGGCATTCATGAAATTCTTCAGTTTTTCTTTGTCATTGAAATATTTTATTTCTCCATTAAGTTGTAAGGATAGTTTTGCAGGATACATCAATCTGCATTAGCAGCTGTTTTGTCTCAGGACCTATAGTACTTCACTCTAAGCTCTTCTCGATTGGATGGTTTGTGTTCAGAGGTCTGCTGTGATGCTGATGGGATTTCCTTTATAGGTGATCTGTTTCTTTTCTCTAGCAGCTTTTAATATTCGGTTGATTTCCTGGATATCTGGGATCTTGATCATTATGTGTCTGTGTGTGGTTTTAGTTTGGTTATGGCTTGTTCTATTTTTTTTTTCTGGTACTAGGGATCAAACTCAGGACCGTGCACTTGCCAGGCAGATGCTTACTCCAATGAACTATATCCCCAGCCCAAGTCAATTTCTATATGCCTCATTTGCCTGTACATCAGAATGTTGTTCCATACTTTGGGAATTTTCTGCTATTATTTCTGCACATATTCTTTTTATGTTGTTTGTGTTGCATCCTGCTGTTTCTTTGACTTCTATTATTCTTACATTATTTCTCTTTTCCTTATCTTGCAGCTGTTGAATTGATTTTTCTTGGATCCTGTTGATTTTAAAAGATCCTTCCTGTCACAATCATTAGCTGCCATGTTTTATTCAATATCTGAGATTCTATCTTCAGCTTCATTCAAGTGGTTTTGCCAGCTTTCAATGGAAGTTTTGATTTCCTGGATATCTCTTTGAATCTGTTTCATGCATTCTGGTTCTGTCCTGTATTATTCATTTAATGTTTCTTTCATTTTCCTATGCTCATCTATTTTTTTTTTATATATGTCTTCTTTAGATGTACTGAGCAGTTCTTTCATTATGGATGTCATTTCTTTTTTTAGTTTGGTGATTATTTCTCATCTTATTTCTTCCATGACCTGATGGATTTCTTTCTTACTTCAGTTGCGATCATTTCAGAGATTTCAGGTATAAGGCTTCTATGTTCTCCTGTGTTGGTGTCTCCTGGACTTGTTCTGGGTTGAGTTGAGTTCTGAGATTGCATTTTGCTCCTACATCTTGTAATTTTGGGTGCCTAAGCCACAAGCTATCCAGGCAGCTCACTGATGGTCTCTAGGGACCCTAATTAACCTGGTTATCATACATATCCCAAGATGGTAGAGGGCAGTGTACCACTGGGCCTGGCATCCCCAGTCTATTCGTGGGGTACATAGCTCAGACCACAACTGCGATGATGGGGGAATGCTTTCCTTTGGTATCAGGGTCTCCAGGCCATGGAGGGAAAGCATGCAGGCCTCAGCTGTGAATCTGATGCTGGGTCAACAGGCCCTGCTGCTCTGATATCCTCAGGTAGCTGGTAGAGTGAGGGTGAACCTCACCTCCCAGTGGAAAGGTCCACAGAGATGTGGCCACTCCCAAGCTGCAGGCCTCATCTGCCAACACAGTGGTCCACAGAGCCAGGCCTGCTCCCGTGCTGCTTCCCTGGGCCCACAGTGCTTCCATGTCGGAAAGGAGCAGGCAGAGAGTATGCATAGGTCTCACCCACCAACAGAGAGGTCCACAGAGGACATTATATTTCAGTACTCTGTTCAGTAACTACATTTGTGTATAGGTAGCTTTAAAGAAAATACATTGGTAAGCATATTAATAATAACAAGGAACAAAATTCACTTCTATATATTTATTTTATCTTTTTTTCTAAAATATAAATTTCCACTTCAAAAGAAGAAATTTATCACTATATCCAGGTAGTTCTATTACCATATGTGATTTACCAAAATTTTAGACTGCCCTTTACATTGCGTATATAGTGTCAATATAGAAGTAAAAATAATGAAACATTTATAATAAGAAGACATGTATTTCAGCCTTGGTTCCACATGTTTGTTATTCTACTAGATGTCCCCTCAAAACCTCATGCAGTTGTGGGTGGGGGTTTTCGTGGTGGATGGATCTATGGAGTGTGATGTTGGAAGCAAGGATATGATGCCAGAATTGACTCATGGTCGAATGGTAGGATTAGGCTGCCTCATCTTGACTGTGGGTGCTGCCCCCTCTAAGAGTGGGTAGCCTAGATAGGACAAAAGGGACAAAAAGAGTATAATTGCATGTTACTTGCTCCTTGCTACCTTCTGCCTGCCATCAACTCTTTCTCCTCTGTGATGATCTTGTTCAATAACACCTTGCTTGGAGCCAGTCAACTATGAACTGAAACTTCTTCACACTGTGAGGCAAATGAACCTTTCCTCCTTTAACTTTGGGTGTTGAATATTTTTTCTTAGGAATGAGAAAAGTAACTAAGACAATGTTACTTTTCTTTTCTTTCTTTTTAAATCCAATTTTATTGGTATATTTAAGATACACTTAACAATCACACTCATCATGTGGAATTGGTACCTGTACATAATGTAATGTGGTTCTTTTTTTCCCTTTCCTCTATCCTCCCTTCAAGACCTCCTCTCCTCCCCATTTACAAAAGCTTTGTTTCTGTGTTACTTCTCTTTTTATTCTTTCTTTATTTCCCTTCTTTCTTTTCTTTCTCTTCCCTCCCTTGTTCCTCTCCACTTTTGAACATTTTCTTCCCAATTCACAATACCTATTATACATTTTGGTCTTTAATTACATTTTTGGTTTCTCACACCAGAGAAGCAATGCAGTATTTACATGTTTGTCAAATTTATTGCAGTTAAGAGTATGATCTCAAGGTGCGTTCATTTACCAACAAATATCTTCAGCTCATCCTTTATGTCAGAGTAGTACTCTTTGGTATGAAAAAAGATCTTCATCCATTCACCACTTGATGGGCATTTGGGCGGTTTCCAAGATTTGGCTATTAGAAACTGTGTCCCTAAAAGTGTGGATGTACATATATCACTGTCATATAATGCTTTTGTTTTTTATTCAGGAAGATATGAAGGAGAGGAATAGCTGGATCAAATAAAACCTCTAGTCCTGTTTTTTGAGGAATCTCCATAGTGATTTCCAGTTTGTTGCACCAGTCTGTTGGGGACCACTACTAAGTGGCTCTGAGCAGGATTTAATATTAACCAACTGGCTTTTCATATTTACTTGTGAGTTGTCTGAGGCTTAGGCACCTTGTCTGCAGATGGGCAGCTGATTCATACTAAATGAACCTCTATGAGTTACCGATCACTGTTGAGGCCTGTATTGGCCTATGATGCTTTGACGCCTCAAGGACAAGGAGACTGTAGCTGAGCACATCTGGCCGCAACATCAATTAACTTCAAGGAGACTATGGCTGTGGGCATCTCACTGTGCTGTGAAGGCCTTCCTGGAGACAACATAGTTCTCCTAAATTAACATACTTTTACTTGAAGGAGTCCTTGAAGGGACTGCCAAGTCTTTCCCTGATTCCTGCATTTTCTTTAGTGCTCCTCCTCCCTTGTTTGAAAACCAGGCCACCCAGAAAAGCCCTTGGTTAATTCACAGAGTATCAAGCTGGAAGAGAATTAGTCCCTCCTGGAACCCCTGAAATCATATTCCATTGTCTCATTTATTTAAGCCTCTGTCCATCCACTCACTTGGGAGATTGTGAGCCTGATCGGCCGAGTTATTCAACCCAGTTTTAGATACCATTCCACATTCTCACCAATAATGGAGAAGTGTTCTTTTATCTTCACAGCCATGCCAGAATTTATCATTTATGAATTTCTTGATAATAGCCTTTATTTCTGAGGTAAGATGGAATCTCAGTGTTGTTTTAGTTAGTAGATTTTGAATGATCAGTGATGTTGAATATATTTTTCATATATTCATTTGCTGTTTATAATACTTTATCTGAGAAGTCTGTGTTCATCTCAGATGCCCATTTTTGGACTGGGCCTTTAAACTTGGATTCTCCGAGTTTTAAAAGTTCTTTATATGTTCTTGATAGTAATCTTTGTCCCAGGAAATGCTTGTAAATTTTTTTCCCCCAATGTGGATTTTTCTCTTCAATCTGTTGGTGCTTCCTCTTGCTGGCCAAATGTTTTTAATAAGATGATATCCCAGTTGTTGATTCTTTGTCATAGTTCCTGCATGATTGTGGCTCTGTTCATAAAGTCCTTGACTACCCCAGTGTCTAAAAGCATTCTACCTCTTTTATCTTTCAGCAGATTTATTGTTTCTCTTTTTATATAATATTTAGATCTTTGATCCATTTTCATTTTAGTTTAATGCAAGCTGAAGGGTAAGGGTCCAATTATAATCTTCAGCATGTGCAAATCTTGTTTTTCCAACACCTTTTTTAAAAGAGGCTGTCTTTCCTCCAGTGAATGTATTTGGCACCCTTGTCAAAGATAACATTGCTAAATATTTCTGGAATTGTTTCTCTATCTTCTGATCTGTTTCACTGACCTTGGAAGACAATTTAATTCAAATAAAGTTTAAAACTTTGTACATTTCTTTCTGCACTAATTGTAGGCCATTAAGTACATTATAGATGAGAATGCTGTTGATAATGATTATATCAAATACAGGATCACTAATACCACATATGCTATGGTTACAGCTGTTATCACCTTTCATTTATTGTGTGAGAGGCATTCTGGTAAATGGTTTGAAAATATCACATCATTTAATTACTATAGTGACTATGATTATAGGGAAATTATTATTCTCATTTTACAGATGAGGGAAATGTGGAACAAAGAAGATAACAAATTTACATGTTGTTGTACTGTGAGAAAGAGTTGTTTCCTGAATTTTACTCAAGAATATAAATTCAATTTCAAGAGGTATTTTTTTCATTTGAGATTTTGTAATCCTCATAGGCTAAAATATATCCAGCAAAGAGGACTCTTTCATTATTGAAAGATATCTATAGACTGAATTAAAGATATACTCTTCTATTATTTAACCTTGTGATTCTTGATAATTTCAGCCATTATATAATAATTAAGTATAAATTTTAGTTGAAAGCATAAGTTCTGGACCTTTATGGTGTGCTGTCAACATCGTGCTCTATGACTTATTACCCATAGTACCTTAAAGCAGCTTTCTTTCTGTTCTTTTTCTTAGTCCCTGTTATACCTTGTAGCTAGGTAATATCATAAAGCCTCATGCACTCAGCTGGGGTTTTTGAGGTGGCTGGATCTAGGGCATGTGATAGTGAGATTTAGAGTGTTTGATATTAAATTACTCGATTGATCAGAATTAGCACAATTCTGCATATGGATAATGAAAGCCCACCCTGTGTGTGGATGGCATCAATCCGTAGACTCATAGCCTAGTTGAAGTATAAAGGGAGTGAGGGAAGACAGGCTTGCTACTGCTGCTTGCTGCTTTGCTATCTCCTCCCTGCTTGTCATGGACTATTTCTCTTCAGTAACCCTCTATGTGCCACTCTGCTTTGAAGTCAACCAACTATGGATGCAAAACTACAAATTGTGAGCTTACATAAACCTTTCTTCCTTTAACTAACTATGGATGTCAGATATTTTGCTTCAGCAACAAGAATAGTAACTAAGCAAGTCCCATAACCTATAAGATAGAGAAATGAGTTTTTAGCTTCAGAATGTTTGTAAGCAAGCTTAAATAAGTAAAATAAGTCTTTCAAAATTAGCTATCACTTGCAAGATTTATATATGTCCCATGTACTATTAGAAGTAATATATTTTATTCTCTTTATTGATATGTAATTTACTTACAATCCATTTAACATATTGAATTGACATTTTAGTATATGTACACGTAAATGTAACCATTTGTACAGCCAGTTCTATAATAGAATTATTATTTTTAAAAAATCTTAATATTCTTTTACTATCACCCTTAACTTTCCATCATTCAACAACCACTGATTTATTTCTGTATCTAAAATGTTTCCTGTTCTGGACATGGGAAATGAAATTAATATAAAATAGGATAATTTTTATTACATTCTTTCACTTAGTATAATGATTTCAAGTTTTATATTGTTGTAACATATTTTAGTAAATTTTTCTCCATATGAGCAAATAGTATTTATTATATGTGTTTAACACATTGCTTAAACATTCATTTAGGTTTGTCTGTACATTTTGGCTATTATTGACAATGTTGCTTTAAAAACCTATAATTTTCTATATTAATATACTTTTTCATTTCTTATGGATGGTTTGCTGCATAATTAGTGGCTCAAATGCTTAACTGTGTAAGGAACTTCTAGACTATTTTCTCAAAATTTTGTGCCCTTTTACATTATCTTCATAGTATATGAGGGTTTCAACTTCTTTTTATCCTCACTAACAAGGCATAATATTTTTAACTTATTAACTTCATAATTAAAGTCTATTCATGTCCAAATATTGTAAATATTACACACATATCCAAAAGTATCTTAAGTATAGTAATAAACTTATTTAGCATTGCTATTCTACTGTATGAGGTGAATGAATTAGTAATACTAAGATAACCTTCAACAAATTGCCAAAATTAACCTTTCAGAGGATTGAAAATTAACTTATTTGTTGGTATTAGTTTTCCCATTATATTAAGTACATATTTTAAACACTAAATTTTTTAAAAGGACTACATTTTGTTACAAAATTATCATTTATTAAATTTTCATTGCTATAGATCACATTTAATGTCCAAATAAAGGGATAGAAGAAAGATAGGAAAGCATGAAGCAATGACATTGCTATTACGTGAGAAAAGTTAAAGGAATCAAGAAAAATGAATTAAGTGTAGGTGAAATGATTTTTCACGGGTCTTCTACCTTCCAATAAGAACAAGAAAAATCATAACAAGTACCAGAATAGAGAAAAATTAAAGATATGATATTATAATCCCACCTTTTACCAGGAATAAGAGCTCAGTTACAGTACAAGCACACAGTTTTTTCCTCAAATAATCATTTTGATTTATTTGAAACCTCACTCTTGCCCTGAAATCTTCATACATTATGACACTAACAAAAGCAAAGCAACAGAAACGTTTGCTTTTGGAAAATACTACATAAAAGTGAAAACAATGTCATTTTTAATTTTTTAAAATTTTGTATACAGATACCTCTATTTGCTGCCACAGATGTATGCAATTGTCTGCAATATCACTTTAAATTACAAATTTCATTCTTGTGAAATTTTAAAAAGCTGACTTAGATTGTTGCATTGTGTCTATTCAAGCTTGTAGAGTTTGCAAAGTGAACATTAAAGCAATAAAATGATTTTGAGGTTAAAAAGTAGAATAGTTCTTATTTACAAGGAAGAATGCACTTTTTCGAAAAACACAATAATTGCTGGATTTCTTTTTTTTTTGAGACAAGGTCTTTTTATGAAGTCTGGTCTGACTTTGAACTCACTATGTAGCCTAGCTTGGCCTTAAACCCACACCAGTCCTCCCGTCTCAGCTTCTGGAGTGCTAGGATTACAGGAGGGTGCCACCATGCTCAACTGAATTTCTTAACCTATAAAGTGTTACTTTTCATATTAAGTGAAAGTATGACAAACTGCATGTATAATAATAATAATAAATCCAACTCTTAAATTTCATGACAGATAAAAAGTTATTTACAGTAGTATGATCTGTTCAGTAACATGGGCCTCAAGTGAAAAGTAAATGTTAACAGTCACTCTACATAAACACTTGTCAGCTCACTATGATTACCTGGTACTGACTTTAACATATATTACCATTACATTTCATTTCTCTCTAAAATTTGTTACAATGTAATATCCTCTACCTTATAAAAGGTTTAGAAATTGTTATAATTGTCAGATATAGGATGCCATTATTCTGGTGCTATCTCTTGCTCATTTCACAGTTGGAGAAAACATTAGCTCCTGGTACTGTGATATAGATTTTCTGAGTTCTTAGTTGGCTCTGATATACTTTCCTTATTTAACCCTACTATCAATTCTAGGATGAACTTCTTTGGAATTTTACGTTTATGTCACATCAAATAAGATAACTGACACTCAAGGTAAAGCTGTTTACTTCCTCTGGTTGAACTTGTTGTTTTAGGTTTCTGATATTTCAAGTCTGTCATAACACTAACTAAAGTGAAGTAAAATAACTAAAATGGGTGGAATAGAGTATACCAAAAATTAATGTCTACTTGTTCCTCAAAATGTGGCCTTATTTGGAAACAAAAATTTGTATATAGTATAATCAGTTAAGAATCTATATTTGAAATGATCTTGGGTTCAAAGGAGTTCTATATCCATGGCAGATGGCTTTGTTAGAGGACACACAGACTCAAAAGAAGCCTTGTGAGGATGGAGGCGGAGATTGGTTGGCTGAAATCAATGCTAAGCCAAGGATCATTAGTGCAACCAGAACTGTGCAAACATGAGGAGCTTTGTCTTTGTTACTTTCTTATTACTGAGACAAAATTCTTGGTACTGAGAGTTAAAGGAGGAAAGAATTATTTTAGCTCACAGTTTGTGGAGGATTCAGTCCATAATTGCCTGGCTCCACAACAGGGTGGTATGGGAGAGGGGCTTTGCAGAAGAAAACGAGTTTATGGCAGCCTAAAGGTAACAAATGCATCCAAGCAACAAGATGCAACATCAAGCAGCAAGCAACAAGCAATAAGCAACGACCCTCTTTCTGTCTCATATATCTTATCCTTATCCTTATGGCAGGTAATACTCACACCCTTAATCCTAGCATTGCATCCTTGAGCTGAGTATCAAATACCCTAGACCCAGCCACCTCCTAAAAGCCCCACCTATGGCTGTGTAATGCTTCGGGGGAAATCTTGCAGTACAAGCCATAATATTATACCCCTGGGTCCCCACTACTCACGTAATTTTCTTTATGCAAAAGGCATTTAGTCCTTCTCTAAGACTTATTAAAACCCTAATAGTTTCAGCATTACTGAAAAGTCTGAGATGAAAGTGTCCTCTGAGATTTAGGGAAAACTCTTAGTTTTGAATTCCTGTACAAATGAAAAGAAAGTTAAACACTTCCACATATAATGGTACAAAATAGATATTTTCATTCCGAAAGGAACCCAGCAAGGCAAACATTAAATCCTGTAGTTCCATGTGCACCACCATCTGTATCGAGGTGTGAACAGCAAAGGGCTCAGGTGTTCTGCCTCTATGGATAGTTTGTCTCTTTGACTGTTACTTGCATAGTTTCCCTCAACAATGTTTCTGGACTCTTAAAATTTTGTGGTTGGCTACTGCATCTTCAACTTCATGCTCATAGTTTCATACACTTCCCTGCCAGGTGCAAACTGCCTGGATTTCTGGGTCTTCTTCTAAAATTTTAGTGGCAGACTTCCTGACTCCACCACTCTCAAGTTCTGCCTGTACTTACAACTAGCACCATGTGAATGATGACAAGTTCTGCCGCCAGCTGGAGCAGTAGCCAGGCTTACTTTGCCCTTGGTTATAGGGATCAAGTGCCTATGAATCTCATGCCAAGTATCAACTTCCATAGGCCACTGACATTCTGGAACATGGTGATCTGGGGTTCTCAGAGAAATATCTTCCCCTTTGGCAATTTTGAGGCTTCAAAGATGGAATTCTGCTCATTCTTATGATGTCCTTATGCAATCATTTTTGTTAGCTTCTTTCTAAATACTTGAACTTTTATTGCTAGTCTTTCAGTGACCAATTTCTCCAATGTTCCATCTTTGCAGACTGCAACTTTACTGGAGCTTCTTTTCTTACCAAATACAAAATGTTTTAAACCATTCTGCTGGGTGCTGTGCTCTTGATTTTTCAATACAGATATGGCTAACAATAATAATCATGCCACAACCTCAACAGTAGACTACCTTGAAATTTCTTCTGCAAGATTAATTAGTTCACTACCTTAATCTCAGTGTCAGGCAAAGTCTTTGGAGATGAGCAAAATGCAGACAATCTTTTTGTGAAGATATAACACCATTATCTGGAATACAAAAGTCAATGCAGTCCTTCTTCTAACAGAAACTTCCTACGACTGGTCTTTACCAGAAACATTTCTATCAGTATTCTGGTTTTCTGAACACTCACTAGAATCTCCCATCAGTACAGTTTAAGGCATTCTGTGACCACTCTTTTATCCAGCATCTTCAAACCTTCTCAGATTCTTCCCACAAGCTATTCTCAAAGGCCTCTGAACCACATGGTCAGGTAAAGTTACAGCAACAACCTCACTTCTGGTGCTAAGTTCTGTCTTAGGTACTCTTGTCACTGCGGAGACAAAGTACCCCAAACTCAAAGTTAAAGGAGGAAGGATTTATTTCAGCTCACAGTTTGTAGAGTTTTCAGTCTATAATCAGCTGGCTGTGAGGCAGAGTGGAAAAGCAGAGGGGCGTCTCAAAGAAACAGTTTGTGGCAGGCAGAATGTAGGAAAAGCATTCAATCAGCAAGTGACAAGCAATGATCCTCTTTCTGTCCCATACATCTTACCCAGACTACTTGCCTTTAGGGTAGGTAACATTCCCACTCTTCATCCTTGATCCCAGTAACACACACTAGATGCAGCAACCACCTATGAATGCATACAGCTTCTATGAATGCATATGGATTTGGTGGAGGCAATAAGATACAAGCTATAGTAGGCTCCCCTATGGACCTTCTAGAAGAATTATGTACCTGATGACACTTTGACTTGAGACTTCTTACTTGCTGGAATTGTGAAAGAATATATTACCATTATTTTAAACCATTAGTCCTAGGAACTATTGCAAATAACCAACAGACATGATTTTACTTCAGTAAAAGGAGATAGGTAAAAGTGGTTTGGAGCATCAGTTAACTAATTTATCAACCTAAAATCCATTGAAGTATTTTTGACCATAAATTACTCCATTCTTTGTATATATCAGTTTCAGTTGACTAAGTGAATATATAATAATGGTATATATGATGTTTTCAATAATCAGATACAAGTTATTGTTCTTGATCCCTTATTGATCCCTGGAACATTTAGAAAAAGTCGATTGGTACTATGTAGAGGATATCTAGGTTGTGGAATAATTAGAGGGATAAGATGATAAAGTAACTCAGTTTAATGGGGAAGGCAGGCACAGAAATACATATGACATTTTACTTGTTATAATGGGAAGATGAATGAAATATTCCACAAGAAATCAGGGTAATATGTCATTTGACATGTTCTTTGACCTCTCCAAATTTCATCTTATTCATCTGTAAACTGAGGATAATGGTAATCCTTAATATTGCTGAAAGTTATTTTTTCTTTGTTTTTCTTTTATTTTAAAGAAAAAATGTCAAAAGAACAACAAAAACAAAAACAAAACCACAAAAATGCAGAATTTTAACATAAGATGATAGGAAATTAACAGTGGTTGTTATATTACATATTGTGATCTTCAACAAAGTTGCTCAGATTACCAGATGTGAGAATGCAAAATAGAGCAAACAATTAAAGAGAATAAAAAGAAATTAGAGACAATAAAGAGCTTCACTGAACAAGATGGTAGGAATTCAACAATGGTTGTATATTACACACTTTCGTCTTCAAATTAGTTGTTCAGATTACCAAATATAAGCATGCAAAATTGGTCAAAAAAATTAAGATGAATTGTTTCTTTGAATGTCAAATAAAATCCTCTTTTTCCTACTTCTTTCTTTCTTTTTGTCTCTACATAGCTCTCTCTGGTATCTACTTTTTTTTTCCTTCCTCCAGTGCTATTCTACAATTGAGCTACCATTATTTTATTTTATTTTGTTTCATTTCGTTTTGGGATAGTGCCTTTTTAAATTGCCCAGGCTGGCTTTGAATTTGTTCTATGTTGAATTTTTTGTATGAGGAATAGAGCTCAGGACCTTGTGCTTGCCTGGCACGTGTTATGCCACTGAGCTATATCCCTAGCCCCTGACTTCCAATTTTTGACCTCCTGCCTCAGCCTCCCTCAATAGCTTAGATTACAAGTGTGGATCACCACATCTATCTGATGTTATCTACTATTTCCAAATGTCCTCTGAATCAAACACTTTCTTAGGCACTTAATATATATTATCTCAATTAATTATCAAGTATTTCACCAACATGTGTTTACATTTGGGGAAACAGAAGCAGAGAGTTTGCTGCTATTTTCCAAAATCATATAAACTGTAAGTAAGAATATAAATAGCTTTTCACAATGTTCTGATATATAATTTAGATAAAAATATATGCTTCTAGGACTTAATGTGCTATTTGCCCTAACACCTAGCAATAAATAAATTAAATGACATATAATATTTCAAATAAACACAATACATTGTGGATACATGAAAATTATATACTCTCATTTATTACCTAAATGATTATGACAGAGACAGAATATTAAAATGTGTTTCAGCAGTGTAGTATTTGCATTAATTTTAAAGTTAGGGGGTGATATTTGTAGTTTTGTTTTTGAGACAAGGTCTTGTTATGCAGTTCAGACTACTCTTGAGCTGACTATGTAATCCAGGCTAGCCTCAAACTCAGCCGTCCTCCTGCCTCAGTCTCCTGAATGCTGAGATCACAGGCATGCATTACCACACCTAGTTACATTTGTTTTAACCTAGTGGAATTCTCTAGGTAACTTTCCTTCAAAATTTTACAATTACATAAATGTAAGCTATTAGAATACCTATTATTAGAATAATGTTAATCCTTAGATTATTTATTACTTTTGCATATATAAGTAACATAATGAATTCTATAACATGGGACCTTTACTATTAATCAGTTTATTTTCTATAATGTCGGTAAACTATTATATTGAACAACTGACAAAATTCCAATTATTCTATTTCAGTTCTTTGCCTATATTTAGATGCATTGTATAGAAAGAGATCATCCTGCCTTTGATTAAAATGTCAGGTATCTCCCTTTCACATAGAAAGTACTGTCCAATGTTAGAAAAGCAAAGAATCTGCAATCAATCTTGATTTAATTTTTATCTCCGTACAGTACACCATTTCAAACAGTTTCATTCATTCACTCATTCACTCATTTGTTCGTTCATTCAGTGGGTCAGTTAGTCATTAGGCTATTGAAATTCTTTGGCTATTCACCAGGCTAGCTAGTAAGTCATTGCTGGGGTAACCATTGTCATCTTTGCCTCAAGAGAGTTTACAATTTCCAACAAGTAATAGAGAACAGATAATTATAACCCTTGTGATCTCAAAATAATTTGGAGGCATTTGCTTCATTGATGGAAGTATAGTTGTATTATTTTCTCTTTCAGAGAATAATTTCTAAATATTTATGGTTTTAGCAGAGCTACAAATTGAACATTAAACCAAAAACTTAATACTTGACAGAGCTCAAACCCAATTATCTATAACGCTGACAGACTTACATAAGACAGAAATAAAAGCGAACCTCCTGAGTGATCCATGAAGTCTTGAATTATGAAAGGTTTGCATTAAAACTGCATAATATAGGATCTAAGCTTTATGTAGAAAGGTATTTCATTCCTCTAGAGGCTCATCTGCTTCAGGCATCTTCCCATTATTTAGCTTTTACTGTAACTAAACTATTTTAAGGTTGTACATTTTTACTGTGAAGCTATCATGTATCTCCTTTTCCATTTAACCATACTGAAGCTGTTACTTTCATCTCCCAACTCAACATGGAACACCTGATGTTTCCATTTATCTGTCTCATTGAATTTGTTCTCAGCAGAATTCTGTGTTAATGATGAAGTTATTTTTACTATTGGTGATTTATCATTGGCAGTTTTGAAATAGTGGGACTGTTGTAACTCTTTGAGAACCTTATAGGCTATCACCAATCAAGAAGTATTTATTGAATATCTACAGTGTGACGGACATAGCAATTAAGATTGGACTCTGGAAGCAGACTGCCTAGGTCAAAATCAAATTCTACCACTATTAACTCCATGACCCTGATACATTGCTTAAGGACTTTAACTACTTTTGTTGGAATCACTTCATCTGAAAAACATCAATAATAATTATAGGGAGAGTCTGAAGCTGGAAATTGGTCACATGTGTGGAGGCAACACAAGGCCAGTCCAAGAATGAAGAGTGCCTAAAGCAATCAAGTTGCTTCAGGGCTGAGAAAATATCTTGTCTGACACAATTCCACTCATTAGTTATTAGGCAACCCTATAATGTATGATAATAGCTTTGTCAAATGTACCGATAAATGCCCTACATAGTTAGACAATTCCTTTCCTCCCATCAGGAGAGAGAAGGCTCCACTTGACCTCAGCCTTCATCTCTTATCTTTATTTCTTCATCATCTCTCCCTTTTCCCCAGGAATATTGACAGCTGCACAGAACGCAGCAAATAATATGTGACAAGGTAACTGTGAAGTTCAATTTTTTATATAAGGTAAAACACGCTGTCTTATAGTTAACAGTAGTACTGCTTATAATTATTATTAGCAATACATTTTAATGATAGTCTGTGGGAATATTATGATAAAGAAGGAGGGAAGCATTTTACAATCTACTGACCAAGTACTTAGGGATGATCAAACAATTGCATGTAAATATTAAAGCACCTTGAGTGGCACTAAAATATTTTAAGTGGGAAATCTTTAACTTTGGAGTTCAAAGTGAATTCCTACCCTATGAAATAGATAATAGAAAAAATTATTAAAAACTACATAATGAATTATAAATTATATAACATAGAAAACTCTAAAATTATAGAAAACTGTATAGAAACTATACAATAATCTAGTTTGCCTGAAACACATTAAATATGGTTTAAAATCCAAATCATTAGCAAATATGGTACAAAAGTAAAATATTAATATTTTAAGGTCTTTAAGCATTTAAAAATCTCCACAGCTACATAACTAAGTGCATGGCCCCTTGTGTTAAGCCAGTAGTAGAGCAAGTTTCCATTTTGGGATCATGGCAACAAAATCTTGGCCCAGAAGATGAGATCTCTATCATCATCATTCTAATTAGGGCTAATCTCAAAATGACTAGATTTACTGTTAAAAGGGGTATCATCAGCACTAAGCATGCAGTGATTAAAGAAAGATTGCTATAAATTCTTTGAGTATATGTCCAATGTTTCAATTTATCCGTGGTCTAAATTAATGTATGATTAAAACATTTGTAATTTCCACTCTATATTCTATTTATCACCTGAATAAGAAGTAACCATTGCAAACAAAACCAACAGAAGACGAAATATTTTACAACAAATGCTGTACAGATTTAGCGAAACTTAAAATGGGTTATAAGAGCAACATTTGACCTTTGTATATATATATATATATATATATATGTGTGTGTGTGTATGTATATATGTATATATATGTGTGTGTGTGTATATGTATATCGTGTATGTATATATGCATACATATATGTGTAAAATTATGTATATATACATGAAAGAAACTTTACATGAAAGAAAATTATTAGAGAAAAGCATTGTAAAGAAATAAAAAATAAGTTTAGTAGGAAGATATACATGTAGCAAACAAGAAGGATAGAGAACAAATAGGAAATAGACAAACCTTCAGTTACTCTCATTCTCAGTAACTTACATAAGAGACAAAAAATCAACATCGATAGAAAATATGAACATCAGCAGCCAACAGTATCTTATTGATATAGATAGGATCAATTAAATATTGAAAATATAAAATATTCCACCAAAGCACAGCAGAAGACATATGATTTATTTATTTTTACTTTTTGTCTTTTTGAGACAGGGTATCACTATGCAGTTCAGGTTAATCTTGAACTCACTTTATAGCCCAGGCTGGCCTCAGATTCTCAACAATCCTCCTGCCTCAGCCTTCTGACTCCTGGGAGTATAGGTGTGGGCCATCATGACTGGCTAAACACATATTTTAAAAACACAGTTTTCACTTATGTAGACCCTAGTAGGAGGCACAAAAACACTATATAATTAATTAAAAATTTTAAAGCTTGGAGTGTGTTCTTTATATGATGTCAAATTAGAAATAAGTAGAAGAGTGATAAAATGAAAAATCTCTAAATGTGTGCTATTTTTGTGACAGGGTTTCAGTACATAGTTCAGGCTGTCCTTGAACTCATTCATTATGTTGCCCAAACTGGCCTAGAATGCACGTTGGTCCTTCACCTTTGACTTTCTGAGTGCTGGGATTACACTATACCTGTTTTAGTATGTGGAAATTAAATACATACTTCTAAACTGCTCACCATTCAAGAAGAAAATACTAAAAGAAATGAAAACAATATATAGGTCTGAATTAGAAAGAATAGAAAATATCAAAATTAATGAATAATAGCTAATACAGGGCTAAGAGGGAAATTTACAGTATTAAGTATATTGGATAAAAACTTCCTCTACAAACCAGCAAAAAGAGGAAGCTTAATAAAATTGAATTACAAAAACAAAATTACTCTGTTGTCTACTGAGAGCCCAAAACTACTGGGTAACACTGCCTAACCTGCGGTAGTGTTTGTACTGCATTTGAGGCTCATCTTGGCCTCCAGATATGGGGCCCTGTTGCCGTCTTCAGACAGTACTTTCTCTATGTCCCTTAGTAACCTCCCATTCCTTACTCTGTTTCTCTTGGTGATGTCTCTCTCCCAGTTACTGTGCTGTTTTGAGACAGAGATAGGGTTTGTTCTCAGTCCCATGGATGTTTGACTCCTCCTGGTCCTTGGTCCTTGCTTAGCCTTCGGGTTTCCTCTTCCACTGTCAAGTCTCTGTCCTCTCAGGTCATTTGTTCCAGGGTGGATTGGGTTGCTATGTTATGGGCTGGTCCTCTGCTCCTGCTGTTGCAGACCAAGGCTGCTCAGTCCCAATTCTTTCTCCTCGCATGAGATAGGGCACTAACGTTCCATTCACTGCCTTACACATTCTTCTGGTACCATGTACTTGCCTCTGCTGTAGTCTGTGATTTCCTTTGGTGAGATGGGTATGTCCTTTGGGGTGCCTTTTTACTCCAACTTGTGCCAGAATGGGGAGAGCCCAGGACTGCCAAGTCCTGAGATGCAAGGCTCTTTAACTCCCTGTGATTCTCTAATCATAGGTCATAGGGGAGAGGAAGGGTTAGCTGTTCCACTTACTAAGCACCCCATGGTCTGCAATTTTGTTCCTGGCAATTCCAGTTAATGCTCTGGTGCACAAAAGCAATGGGAAGAAAAGGAAAAAGAAAAAGAAAAAAAGGGAAAAAAGAGAACTTAAAAAGAAAGAAAAACAAAGAAAGAAAAACTGGCTAATTGTCAATGAGAGAGCAGTTCATGTTGGCATAATTTATTGTTGGATTGTATCATCTTCTATTTGGAGGAAGGAAGAAAAGGCAGGAGATGTTATATCCCATCTATTCTGTATGGCTTAATTTAGCCACATTATTTTAGTGTATACTTTTCTTTCTTATTTTAAGATTCCAAATATGATGAGCAGTCATCTTGATCTGGTGAGCCACTGGAGCTAAGTGGGCTGGCTGACCATTTTATTGAGTCCTTAGTCCATATTTTGCTTGATTTGTTAGGCCTTATGTCATATTGATTTAGTCTCAGAGTGTATGTCCCTTCTCTTTCTTCCAATTACCTGTGTTTTAGTTGAATTTCTCTGAATAGCTCTGAATGAGGGTCATCCTCTATTCAGTACATGTTGTCTCCTCTTAAGGTTATAAATTAAAAAATAGCTTTGAATATTTAGTGATACCCATCCTCAAACTAAAATCATCATCATTATTAAAAATGCTGGGAGCATGCCTCATTGATTCGGTGTCCTTGGATGCTATTCCCAGTACAAAGGAAAACAACAACAACAAAATAACAAAAAAGAAGTAAGGATGTAGTTCAGTACTAGCATGCTTGCATAGAGAGAGAGAGAGAGACAGGCAGAGAGAAAGACAGACAGACAGACACAGAGACAGAGAGAAAGAGAATAAACAATTGGTTGGCACTATAACTTGGATTTATAACCCACCAGAGAGTGGGTCTGATGACCCATCAGAGAATTACCCTGAGTAAAATTGTCAATTTACTGAGTAAATTGTCAAAATTATCCTGGGTAAAAATGTCACTTCCAAAAGATCACATACTGCATGAGTTTATCCTCAAAATCTCAAAATAATAAAAATTGGAAAGAGATTATTGGTCGGTGTGCAGAGGTTACTTATGAGAAGTGCCCTGGTCTGGATCTAGACTTTCTCTAAGAATCTCCTGTGTTCATAAGCAGGGCTTTCTGGAGAGTGATTGAATTACCAGATTTAGGCTTAGATTGGGAGGCAGGGTCTGGTGTGGAGAGATCAGTCACTGGGGGTGTGATCTAGAGGGATGTATCTCTCTCCTGAGCTCCTTGCTTCTCTCTCTGCTTCCTGGCTAAAATGACATGAGCTGCTCTCCTTCCGCTATGCTCCTCTGCCATACCATCATTCCCTGGAGCTGACTACATGGAACAATGAGCCAAATAAATGAGCCTCAGGTATTTTGGCTTGGTAATAAGGAAAGTGTCTAAGATATGAAGGATACTGAGAGGGGGGTTAATATAGCTACCCAAGGTTGACAGGAGAGGTCGTATGGGTGATGAGAGTATTCAATATTTTGACTGTAATGGTGGATATATGAACATGTGTTAAACGAATATGTGAGAAAATTGCACAGCACTGAATAAACACATAAACACAGCTAAGTATTAAATTAGTGAAATCCTAATGAAATCAGTGGGTTCTTTCTATATCAGCATACTGGGTGTGATATTATACTATGGTTCTGTAAGACGTTAGAGAACTCCAAAGATCCAGGGAATCTCTCTTTACTATCTCTTACTACTTTGTGTTAATCTAAATTCATTCCACAAAGCTACAATTCAAAAGTACAAGCCATCATCAGATCCATTTAGAGAAAAAGTATTATTGTTTTCTTTTTTCTTTGTAGCTTCTGAGGATCGAGTTCAGAGACTTTGCACTGCTATATCTCCAGCTCTTGTAAATATTTTCTGAAACAGGGTCTCACTATGCAGTTCAAGCTGGCTTTGAACTAATTCATAGTAATCCTCCTGGATCAGCCTTCTGAGTGCTTACTTTTAGAGAAATAACAAAGTATAATAAAAGATTAGAAAATGAAATAGAGTCTGGCCAAGACACTGGAAGATCTCGTCTATAGAGTGGTGGTATTTGGTCTTCATAAGCCCATACCCTTCATTGTATCATCACTGGCAAGGCTAGATATCTTAAGGTTTTTCAAAAATCATTGCACATCATTTCTTTGTTGATGCATCCATTCTATTTCCTATAATTTCATTTAGCAGTTTGATTAAGAAAAATCATACAACAGGTACATCTTTATGGTTTTAGAACTATACTCAATTATAATTATCCTTAACAAACATTAAACTTACTAGGTCTTCTTTATTGTTTCTTACAAGGTAACCTTAATTTATAAAGCCACTTTTTAAAACATGATGGAATTTATTTCACTCACTATTCTAATTTCTTTTTAAGTGTACACCATTAAAATCAGTGAAAATTTATCATTATTATTTTAACACTGTCCTCTGTGTATGATCATTTGAATATAGAGTAACCAACATTTTCATAAGGCAGTGTAACCTACACTAAATGCATGTCAAATTATCTTATTCATAATTTCAAAATACGTGCTGAGATTAATAAAATACATCACAGGCTTTTAAAAGGCTGGTTGTGTGACATGGAGACAGTTATAATTGCCATTCAAACTTAGAGTAATAGAAAAAAATTTAAAAAGAAATTGCTATTTAATAGAGACATATTTGACTATTATGGGAATGCTATGATAGAGAGGATTAGCTTAATGATTATCAAAATTACAAAACTGTGTTTGAAAATGAAAGCTTTGTAATTAAAGAGATGATGGATAATTTTGTCATATATACACTTATACTTCAGTAAAGATATGAAGAATGTGAATGATAGAATATAGGAAAGAGATCTGATAAGCAGACACCCAATTCTCAATGACTCCCAATTATCTTCCCCCTTGTATAACACCCTGTATTTTGAATGTGGATATAACATACAAATATAATGAGATATTATATCTCTAGTTGTATTTGTTGGCAGAAAAGATTACCTTGGTTAGGTCTCCTAAGTTTTGCCTTTTAAAAGCAGTGCATTCTTCCCAGTAGTCAAAGGAAATAAAGTCACAGACATGCAGAGTGTGTGTAATACAAGAATATAAGAAACCATGTCAGGGGCTGCTTATACTGACAACTGTGAGTTAAGGAATTGTGACTGTCTTTTAGAAGCAGAGATTCCTTTTTCCCCAGCCTACAGCTGTCTGGTATGAGATACTTAGTTCTATAATAGGAAGGAATTGAAGTTTGAAAACAGCAAGTGTAGTTGTAAAAGGACTCTGTTTCTAAATGAGAACTGCATTGTTTTCAATGCAGTGACACCATGAGCAGGTAATCCTATAATGCTGTGCCTGAAATTTCTACCTACAGAACCTATACAAATAATACATTGGTGTTATTCAAGCCACTAAGTAATATTCTAACAAAAGAAAAAATACTGAATATACAAGTATTCATTGCAAAATTATTCCAACTTTATTATTCATTTGAAAATTTAATTAAGTGTTGAAATAAATGGGAAAATGTTAAGGGTGAGCAATATCAGAGAAGAAACTAGTTAATCTTCATAACAATAAGCTTTGTTCTCAGTGGAAAAATAAAAGGTTCTACATACTAATCACAGCCATAATTCATCTGAGCATTGCTGAAAGGTGCAGAAATATGTAATGGAGACTAATAAATCACTATCATGTACAATGCATAATGAAATAGAAATAAAGTGCTCTGAGTTACATTACAATGTTCAGTCTGACAGTTGGGTCAGTTACTGTGTAAGACAGAGGTTGGTGTGTCAATTTCCTCACTTGCCTGCGAAAAGAGTAAGGTATGTTGTCAGTACAGAGCTGCATGATACAATAACTACTTTTAAAAACACATTAAAAAGATAATATTATCACTTTAATAGAAATTCCTTTACGTCTAGATTGATGTTAATTTTCATTGTTTGGTGTATTAAATTAGTAGAAAATGAAATTTACAATGAATGTTACAAAGGATATGTGATGCCCATTTGAATTCAGTTTGTCTCTACAAAATGGAGAGATAAGTTTAGTAGGTGAATAATGTAATCCATCTGTATTATAGTTAAGTGTATGCTTGGTACACTCCAATACCACAGACTCTATGTCAAGAATGAGAGAACAAAAATGGCCAAATGTCTATGATAGATAGTTTTGGTTAAAAAAATTATATAATAAATGCAACACAGAGATTTAGTCTATGTGCTTCTTGAATCGGCATTTATGAAGTGATTCTCTCAGTACCTCATGGACTTTTTTTTCTTTTGAGACAGGATCTTGCTAGTTCAGGCCAGCTTTGAACTTAGTATGTAGGCCAGGCTGGTCTCACAACTCATGGTTGTCCTCCTGTCTCAGCTTCTTGAGAACTGGGATG
>PVLD010024191.1:0-25923 GCA_004027595.1 Dinomys branickii
TGTCTGACTAAATTTGCATGTCTGTATATGGGTCCATACATCTACAATTCGAAGATATCAATGGATAAAGCAACAACTACTGTTGAGACCATATCACCTTGTCTATAGATTAGTTGTGATTGTACTATTTTCTATGATAATGGGTGTTTGTTTGTCAATATGTTTTTGTACTTTTATGTTTCTAAAATAAAAAAAAAAACAATTAAAAAAAAATTCAAAAGGCCTTGAGATATAGCTCAGTAATAGAGTGCTTGCCTACCACATATGTGCAATATTGTAAAAACAAATCAAAACCTAAAATTTTCTGATCTAGTCAGCCTGAGAAGGTATAGAATAAGTAATGAAGTGTGTGTTACTTCACTCTCCAATTCACACATAAACAAGTTAGGCACCCACATTTGCAAACGAAAGAACACATTGTTAGAGAAAAATTATTTCTGTTACTGGGATCTAGGGTGCTGTGCAATCCTTCTGAAGGTTCCAAGTTTTTGCTATCCTGAACAAAGAGTTGGACAAGAAATGTGCGAGGGGCAGCTGGTTGTACATTTCATACAGGTGTTAAAGGTAGGAAGAGAATTATGCTGTACAGAGTGATTGTGGGCTAATTAAGGGTAGGAACAAAAGTCCATTCTAGAGAGTATAGAGTGGGCCAATTTAACAGTGGCTACAAAGTTAACTGCCACTGACATCTGTATCTCCCATTCTGACCAAATGTCTAGGCTGTTCTTTCAAAAACCTACTTGATCTCACTCCAAAAGGACTGAAGGTAGCATTGTTTGATTGGTTCTGCATGTGGTAGTTGGGTACATGTGTCTTGGATGTTTGTGATTGTTATAGTTTCT
Source organism: Dinomys branickii (assembly GCA_004027595.1). NCBI lineage: Eukaryota > Metazoa > Chordata > Mammalia > Rodentia > Dinomyidae > Dinomys > Dinomys branickii. Next base: position 843 of record PVLD010024191.1, read on the forward strand.
TTCTGGATCTCCTCAAAAGCCTCATACAGCTATGGGTGGGCTTCTAGAGTTTATGATTAATCCATGGTCCAGTGCTGGGATTATGGGTGTGAGTGCTGCACCAGCCCTGGTGCGGGTAGTTTGCGTACAATGTAAGGGAGGGAAAGAAGCTGCTCGCCACTGCTCCCCCCTCTTGCTCTTGTTGCTTTTGCTGTCTTCTGCCACTATGAATAGCTGACCTCTGCCACGTGCCACTCTGTCTTGATGCCAGCTGAGTATGGATGGAAACCTCCACAAACAGTGGGCTAAATACACCTTTTCTTCCTTCATTTTGGGTGCCACGTATTTAGTCTCAGCAATGAGAGAAAAGTAACCAAGACAGTGATTGACAGGTTACACACCCACTAACCAGCCAGCTAGCTGTGTCCTAATTGCATGCCTAATTTCCACCAAATAAAGAAATTCTTATAAAGAAAACCTTTTTCCAGTATGTATACAGATTTTCCCAAATCACTTAGAGTTGATTGTCTTACTAATTTCACAGAATTAATGAGTGAAGTCTGAACAATGTAAACTCTGAAATAGCAGAAGGAAGCCTGTGGCTGGCTCAAAGCTGGCTTGCTCTTCTTGTCCATCTGAAGATTTCACTGGAGCTGAGTTTCGCTTTCTCTGTGAATTGGCTGCCTGTCTATTGTGCTAGCAGTTATCTCTTGCAGAACTTTTCTTTGGAGAGGAAAGGAAGTGCTTGAAATTACCATTATCCCTTGGAGTCAAAAGAAAAATTTAGATGCTTAAAAAGCGGCATTGAGTATCTTCCAGTTTTTATAAGTTGAAAATTCAGGAACAGTGAATTTCCTGTGTAGCTAAATTCTATGCTGAATGTCTCACAAAGTCAAAATCAAGATGTCAGTCAAGCTGTATCCTCATGTGGAACTTAAGACTTCTTCTAGGTTTATCATCATTTCGGGCAGAATTCAGTTTGTTGTGGTTGCAGGACTGAAGCTATCAGCTCCTGAAGTGACCTGCCATGTTGCACTGCCCAGCCTGCAGTATCACATGGTGATTTGCTTTTTTGGGACTGACAGAGCAGAAACTTGTCTGCTGTTGCTTTATGTACTTGACTTCTTTTAAGAAAGAATCTGATTAACTGAGACCCACTGAGGATAGTCTCTCTTTTGGTTAATTTGGAGTCAATTGATTTGGAAATTTAATTGCATCTGTAAAATCCCCTTAACTTTATAATGCCACATAATCATGGGAATTATTGCTGATCACAGGTACAAATCTGGCTAAGTCTCAAGAGGAGAGAATTCTACAGGGCATGTGCACCAGTGACTTTTGGGCCATCTTGGAACTCCATAAATGGGACAAGAACTATAGGTACATATTCCTGTGTTGTACTTCCCCTCATAAGGCTAGTTACCTACACTTAGACACCTGTCTCTCCCATGAAAAATGGTTACCATGTGGTGATCTTCCATTTCACATGGAAACTATAACAGGGTTTCACAGAAAGGGGCTCTCTTTCTAGTTTTGATTTAACTAGTACAGTGTTATATCTTTAACTTTCATATAAAAATAAAACTATTTTACATATAAATATATGAGTTGGTACAAAAACAATATAACAAGTACCCTGATGCATATCTATGCCCTAAAGCAAAGAGATGGTAAAGGTGAATTTGTTACAGAAATAAAACAGGAAGAAACCATAGTGAAGTCGATGGACAATTCCTGATGTATAAGGGGGATAATGCATTGTCATAAGTTAATGGTTTCAGAGGAAGAAGGAGGAAACAAATCACTGAAACAGACACAGGAAAAGGCAAAGTAAATTTATATATATGATAAAAAAGAATCACCTAATGATTCTGCATTACATTGCTGCTGAACTTGATCTCTTTTGCCAAATAAGTTCTTGAAGTTCCACCTGAGACATTATTTTTCCTCTTCACTGATTTGCAGTCAAATATGACTAGTCTACTTTATAAAAATGTAGAAAATGTTTAATTATTATATAATGATTTTTAATGTATCCAATACAACTTACAATCTGAGGATGCATTAACCATAAATTTATTGAAGATGTTAAATAGTAGAATGCAGCATATATGCATGTGTATATATCAAGAGTATCAAACTTTGGGAGACTGTTGTAAAACATTCACTCACAGGAAGATTAGTCTTCACTGGCCTGCATCACTGGTGATGTTAGTGGTATAAGTCACTTTGCAAAGAAATCTCCACTGATTTGCTTCAAAATCTACATGTATTGCTTTTTTGCTTCTATACCTATGTCTAGACTCAAGTTCTATTAGTGCTCAAAGAAGAACAAACAAAGTTCAGTACACCATAAAGGGCACAGGATAATGGGGAAAGGGATGCAAGGTTTAATCATACCCAATTTTATTGATATGAACTCCATGAAGTCTCTGGAAAACTTGTCATAGGATATTGATATTTAGCCTAGTTATTATTTATCCTGTGGTCATGGGTCGTGTCTCTCTCTCTCTCTTTATACCTCATCTAATCTGTCTATCTATCTATCTATCTATCTATCATCTCTCTATCTATTGTCCATCCTTGTACCGATATCTTATTCTTCCAAAAGTTAGGTGGAATATCTATCTATGTATCTACCTATCTATGTGTCTATGCATCTATGTATGTATCCATCTATCCATGCATCCATCTGGCCATCCATTCTTGTATGCATATCTTATTCTTCCAAAAATTATTAGTTCCTTAAATACAGGATAGAAATTACTTGGAGTTTTATGTTTCTCACAGTAAAAAGCATGGTGATTTTCATGTAAAAACTATCAAGTTCAATAACTTACCTCTTGTTGAAAATAATCTATTTTTCAAACTCAAGATTTGAATGAATCCACTATGAATACTCTAATGTAATGAATACTCTAATTCCTATTACTGCAAATAAGGAAAAAATAGAGTTACACATCAACAGAAAACTCTAAATTCCTTTTAAACCCCAGGGAAATATTTGTATGTGAATATCTGTTCAATATTTAAAACATTTAATATTGACAAATATAGTTTATATGCTTGTTAAAATATAGTTTGTAACATTGCCTGCCTTAGTGACAATAATGTCTAAGGCAAATATCCCCTTTGTTGAGAATCAAGGTGTTTCTTAAAATGTCTGTGTGATTCTCACATTGTGTCAATTCTTTCTGGGACCTAACTCTTCCTCACACAACTTTGTTAATAAAAAGTCACAGCGAGTTTTATAAACAAAATTAATCTTTCTATATAAATATTGGATGAGCCCATCTCCCGACCCCGAAGGGCTTGCAGGTGGCTGCAGCCAGGAATTTTTGGCGGTGGTGGAACAGGGTCGTCTCAGAGACTGCGCTCCTTGGGCAGACTGAGCTAATCTGGGCAGCAGACCTGGGTCCCGCTCAGATCCCCGCCCCTGCAGCTGGCGCCATCCTCAGCCGGAGAGCAGGCACTGCGTCAGCGGCAGTTGGCGGCTCCTGTCAGAACGCTGAGGAAGTGCAGAAGCACTGGGGAGTGGCGCATCGTGGGCGAGGCATGACATATTAGCAATTTGGGGATCTCCGGCTGCAAGATCCCAGGGTGAGTTGATTGGGCACCCTGACAGGTTTTCTGAGTTGGGGAGAAGCTCCGCCCAGCGAGGGACATCTGAGCAGCACTACTGACTGCACGGACCCGGGATGGAAGAGCTGGCTGGGCATCCCGACCGGTTTTTTGAGTGGGGGAGGAGCTCCACCCAGGGAGGAACACCTGAGCGACCCCTTGCCAGCACGGTCTCTGGGGAGGCGAGCTGTTTATGCGCCCCAGCCAGGTCTCTGGGTAGCGAGTAGCTCGGCACACAAAGCAGCATATGAGCAGCCCATTGAGTGGAACTGTCAGCAGAAAGCTTAAGGGACATTCTCCCAAAGAAAAGGAGTCATTGGAGCAGCCTTTGCAACAGACCTTGGCCTGGTGAACTGCCTGGGTAATTTATTGCTCAACATTTTGAACCTGATACCCAAAAATGGGAAGACAGAAGAAGAAAACGCAGTCTCAGAACTCAACCCCACCCAGAACAAGTCCTGAATGCAAGGATACAGTGGAACTAGGAAGCCACATACACACAAATTCTGAAACGATTGCATCCGAAACACTGAAACAACTCCAACAGGCTATAGAAGAGATTAAAGCAGAAATAAGCCACACACCTGCAATAATCTCTCAGACAAAATATGAACTGAAAACTGTAATGGAAGAAATGTTCTGTACACATAGAGAAGAAATAGATAAAAGATTAGAAGAAAGTAGGAAACAAATGGAAACGTTACAAGTGCAACTTAAGAATGAATTACCAAGAATGAAACAGGTCCAAAGACATTGCCAGGAATTGAAAACTTCCACTGAAAGCTTGCAAAACCGCTTAAGTGAAACCGAAGATAGAATTTCAGACCTTGAAGACAGCATGGCAGCCTATGAGTGTGAAAGGATCTCATTAAATCATCAAAGACCCAAGAAAAATTAATCCAACAGCTGCAAGATGAAGCAAAACGAAATAATATTCGAATTATAGGAGTGAGTGAAACAGCAGGAGACCACACAAACGATATAAAAAGAATATTTGCTGAAATAATAACAGAAAAATTTCCAAACAAGGTAAAAGATACTGAAGTACAGTTAATCGAGGCATATAGAACCCCAACGATCCATAATCCAAAGAAAACCACACACAGACATATAATAGTCAAGATCCCAGACATCCAGCAAAAGAACACAATATTAAAAGCTGCTAGAGAAATGAAACAGATCACCTATAAAGGAAAGCCCATCAGAATTACAGCAGACTGCACAACGGAAACCATGAAATCAAGAAGAGCTTGGAGCGAGATATTGCAGATTCTGAGACAAAACAACTTCCAACCCAGACTGATGTATCCTGCAAAACTATCCCTCAAATTCAATGGAAAATTAAATATTTCCACGACAAAGAACAACTGAAGAATTTCATGAGTGCCAAACCAGCATTGCAAAAAGCACTAAAAGATATTCTAGACAGAGAAAAAAGAGACCACAATCCCAAGAACAATGATAGAAACAACTCCCTGCACAGAACAAGTAAGTAAACATTCCGCAAAAGAAGGAAAACAACAACATGTAAATTACATGACTAGAATAAGGCAACATATAACCAGTATAACCATTAATGTAAATGGCCTCAATTCAACAGTCCAAAGGAAAAGATTGGCAGAGTGGATTAAGGAACACAATCCAATGATATGCTATATACAGGAAACACATTTTACTCAAAATGAAATACACAGGCTGAAAGTTAAAGGTTGGAAAACAACTCTCCATGCAACAGGTCCCCAGAAAAAAGCAGGGATAGCTATTATGTTTGCAGACAAGGTAAACTTCATACCAAAAACAATCAAAAGAGATAAAGAAGGCCATTACATACTAGTTAGGGGAAAGCTTCAAGAGAAAGAGATAACAATCCTAAATATCTATGCACCAAACAATGGAGCACCAAACTTTACAACTCAAGTCTTAACAAACATGAAAAATCAACTAATTAATAACACTATTTTTATGGGGGACCTAAAGACCCCTCTGACGCAAACAGACAGGTCAACTGGACAGAAACTCAGCAAAGAAATAACAGATCTGGACCAAAAGTGTGAACAAATGGACTTAGTAGATGTATACAGAGTGTTCCACCCCACAACATCAGAATACACATTTTTCTCAGCTGCACATGGGTTTTTCTCTGAAATTGACCACATTCTAGCCCATAGAGCATATCTACCTAAATGCAAAAGAATTGAAGTGATCCCATGCATAGTATCTGATCACAGTGCAATGAAACTGGAAATTAATGACAAAGGAATGTCCAAAAACCACATAAACACTTGGAAATTAGACAACAACCTCCTGAATAACCAATGGGTCACACAAGAAGTTAAAGAAGAAATTAAAAAATACCTACAAATAAATGAAAATGCAAGTACAACCTATCGGAATCTGTGGGATGCAATGAAGGCAGTCCTCAGAGGGAAATTTATAGCAATGAACTCATATATAAAGAAAATAGAAAGACAGCAAATAAATAGCCTAATGCTACAAGTCAAACTCTTAGAAAAAGAGCAACAAGCCAAACCAAAAGCCCAAAGAAGGGAGGAGATTGTAAACTCAGGGCAGAAATTAATGCAATTGAGATGAAGAAAACTCTACAAAAAAATAAGCTAATCAAAGAGTTGGTTCTTCGAAAGAATAAATAAAATTGATAAACCCCTAGCCAAACTCATCAAAAAAAGAAGGGAAAGATCTCAACTCCATGCAATAAGGAATGAAGAGGATGAAATCACCACAGATCCCACAGAAATCCAAGAGATCATTAATACCTACTTTGAAAATCTTTACTCCCATAGGATAGAAAAGTCAGAAGAAATGGACAGATTCCTGGAAACATACAAATTACCAAAATTGAGTCAGGAAGACTCAAAAATCCTGAACAACCCAATTTCAATCAACGAGATTGAAGATGTCATAAAAAACTTAGCAACTAAGAAAAGCCCACGCCCTGATGGATTCTCAGCAGAATTCTACAAAACATTCAGAGAAGATCTAATACAACACTCCTCAAACTCTTCAATGAAATCGAAAAGGAAGCAACTCTGCCTAACATGTTTCAGGAGGCAAGTATCATGCTGATAACAAAACCAGAGAAGGATCGAACCAAGAAAGAGAACTATAGGCCAATCTCTCTAATGAACATAGATGCAAAGATACTCAACAAAATACTAGCAAATAGAATACAGCGAATCATAAGGAAAATTATATACCATGACCAAGTAGGATTTATTTCAGGAACGCAGGGATGGTTCAATATTCACAAATCAATAAATGTAATACATCATATCAACACAGCCAAAGACAAAAACCACATGATCATCTCAATAGAAGCAGAAAAGGCTTTTGAGAAAGTCCAACATGCATTCATGTTAAAAACCTTAGAAAAAATAGGAATAGATGGCCTCTACCTCAATCTGATCAAAGCCATCTATGACAAACCAACAGCCAACGTCACACTAAATGGACAAAAACTGAAAACTTTCACTTTAAAGTCAAGAACAAGACAAGGATGTCCATTGTCACCACTCCTATTCAACATAGTCCTGGAAGCATTAGCCAGAGCAATCAGACAAGAGAGAGAAATAAAAGGAATAAGGATAGGAAAGGAAGAATTTAAACTATCACTATTTGCAGATGACATGATACTATACGTGGAGGACCCCAAAAATTCCACAAGAAAACTCCTGGAATTAATTGACAAATTCGGCAGCATAGCTGGATAGAAAGTCAACACCCAAAAATCAATAGCATTCCTATACAGGAACAACAAACAGACTGAGACAGAAATTGAGGAAACCATACCCTTTACAATAGCATCCAAGAAATTAAAATACTTAGGAATCAATCTAACAAAGAATGTGAAAGATTTATTCAGTGAAAACTATAGTACTCTGAAAAAAGAGATCGAAGAGGATTTCAATAAATGGAAAAACATACCCTGCTCATGGTTAGGAAGAGCCAACATTGTGAAAATAGCCATGCTACCAAAACTGTTGTACAGATTCAATGCAATTCCCATTAAACTACCATTAGCATACCTCACAGATCTAGAGAAAATATGCCTTAAATTCATCTGGAACCAGAAGAGACTCAGAATAGCAAAAGCAATCCTGGGCAACAAGTACAAGTCAGGTGGAATCACAATCCCTGACCTGAAATTATACTACAAAGCTACTGTAATAAAATCAACCTGGTACTGGCTAAAACCAGACCTGAGGATCAATGGAACAGACTGGAAGATGCATCCACAATGAAAACCACACTCAGCCACCTAATATTTCACAAAGGAGCCAACCAAACTCACTGGAAAAAGGATGACCTGTTTAATAAATGGTGCTGGAAAAACTGGCTTGCCTCTTGCCGAAAACTGAACATAAACCCAAGTCTACCACCATGCACCAAACTCAGGTCAAAATGGATCACAGATCTCAATATTAATACAGAAACTGTAAATCTATTGGAAGAGAAAGTAGGTAAAAATCTTGAAGACATAGGAGTAGGCAAAGAGTTCATGAACAAAAATGAAACTGCAAGGGAAACACTTCAAAAAATCAATAACTGGGACCTCATCCTATTGAAAAGTTTTTGTACATCTAAAGAAATCACCAACATAGTAAAAAGAAAACCCACAAATTGGGAAAAAATCCTAGCTGGCTGTCCCTCAGACAAGGGTCTTCTATCTAGAACATACAAAGAATTAAAAAACATGTACCTATCCAAATTCAAAGACCCAATCCAGAAATGGACATCTGAGATGAATACACACTTCTCACAGAAAGAAGTACAAATGGCAAATAAATATATGAGAAAATGTTCCGCATCCTTAGTCATCGGAGAAATGCAAATAAAAACAACACTGAGATTCCATCTCACCCCAGTAAGACTGGCCAGTATGAAAAAATCGTCCAATAACAAATGCTGGCGAGGCTGTGGAGAAATAGGGACTCTATTACAGTGCTGGTGGGAACGCAGACTGGTGCAACCACTGTGGAGAGCAGTTTGGAGATTCCTCAGCAAACTAGGTCTAGAGGTTCCATTCAAACTAGCTATTCCCGTTTTGGGTATTTCCCCAGAAGATTTGAAAGTATCGTATCACTCTGATATATGTGCACCCATGTTTATAGCAGCACAGTTTGTAATAGCTAAATTGTGGAAGCAACCCAAGTGCCCATCCACAGAAGACTGGATTAAAAAACTGTGGCATTTTTATACAATGCAATATTATTCAGCTATAAAGAGGGCAGATATGGAGCCTTTGTAGGCAAATGGTCAAAATTAGACAACATACTCATAAGTGAAATAAACCAGAGGTAGATGTGCAGGCAACGTATTGTGTCACTGGTGTAAGAACCTGGGGGTGGTAACATAAACTAAGAGTTATGACGGAAATCTGTTCAAAAATAAAGAACAGATGGGATGAAGGAAAGGAGAAAAGAATGAGGTAAAAATGTATGTATGTATGTATGTATGTAAGTATCTATGTATATACATATGTGCAGGATGGCTAACATGGTTCTACTATTGACTTATGTCATTGAATGGTATGGAATAGTTGATGACTGATTGTTTGATCAATCTTGTATGTCTTTATGTGTTCTCCAGTGCATACATTTTGAAGATATCAATATGAAATGTGACAACTATTGTTGGTTTTCTGTTGCTTTGTCTATAATTCAATTATGATTATAAGTTTATTGAGTGACTTTGTGTCTCTTTGTTAATGCTTTTCGTTTTTTTTTTTCTCTTCCTTTTTCTGTCGTAGTTGATATAGTTCTTTTTGCTTTCACACTATAAAAAGAAGTTGTACTACTGACTTAGGTCACTTTATTATAAGGAATATTAGATGATTAATTGTCTGATCAATTTTGCATGTCTATACCTATTTTCCTGAATATGCAATTAGAAATTATCAATATGTAATGCAACAACCATTGATGATTCCCTGTCACCCTATCTGTAACTCAGATTCGATTGTACTATTCTTATGCTACTTTGTGTATGTTTGTTAATATCTTTTTGGTTTTTTTATTATATTTTTAAAATAAATAAATAAATAAATAAATATTGGATGAAAAATATGATGCAGACACAAGTATTCTATAAAATTAGAATATTAAAAATCAGGCAGCCTCACAGACAAAAATATTCTTCTTTGTGGTTGTAGTACGTTTATATTTGTTTATAGCATGTGTCTCCATTTAGCACACATTTAATGATTATTTATTCTGGGTCATGTCCCAAGTAGGCATTAGAAAAATAAATATGAAAATAAGTTGTTAGAAATTAACTACTAATCTAGTCTGATGTCTAAAAGTTGCAAACATATAGAGAAATAATTCCAGCAGGAGTTAACACGATCTGGTAAACTTGGTAGACAGTAGAGAACTGAAAGCTACTGACCTTCTCCATCATGAGGACTGTGGCTTTGAAGGGGAGACAACGCATGGTGTTGACTGAGAGACAATAGTTAGCAGTGGGCTGGTGTACTGGTAAGAGTACTTCTACAGTGTTTCTTTTCTCTTTTTCTTGGAGAAACTTCAGCATGATTTTAATGTCTCAAATACATAAGACACATATGTGAACCAAGAGAGTACCAAGCGCATAGTTTTTGGCAGAAAGAACAAAGGGCTTACTTTGAGAAAGATAAGTGGACAGAATTGCCAGCTATGAATCATAGCAGGAAGATACTACAGCCAGTGGGTGGACAGCAAGTGCCAAAATCAAGAAGGCCTAAATAAGTTTTCAAATTTTCTAAGGTATCAGAAAAGCTATTGGCATCAATAAACATATACACTTATAAATTACAGAGTATTCATATCTGATAATTCTCAAAAGTTTCCAAAGTTCTATTCCCATGAAATAAAAACTTACTTGCAAGGAAAGATGTCATGCACAGTTACTAAGGATGAAAATATTAATATTTCATGAGGCTAGTTATGCCTTAGTGTTTTGTGAAAGCTTTCTTTTAAATTCTCCTTGGGTTAAGGACTGTTGGATGTGGCGTCAGGGGCACAGGGGAAGTATAACCCAGGTTATTCATTCTATTATTTTTCTCCAGTGTTGTGAATCCCTTCTTTCTTCTTCTGCCAAGGCCCTCATTCTCATTCTTCAGTGGAACTGACTCGGGTCACTGTTCCTCAGTCAGGCATGGTATTTTCTTATGCTAGGCTCTGTCAAGACAGGTCAACCTGGTTTCCTACCACATCTCTACCCTCCCTGTGACTTGAGTCTAGTCAAAGATGTTAAGCCTTATTAATAAATTTTTTAGGGAGACAAATATAAATTGAGCACTTCTGTAAAAGACTATGTTTGATACCCAAGGCATTCCTACTTAGGACAGTAAAAATGATTGAAATATGATGTGTACACATACCAGCTCCCCACCACCTGTGTATACATTAGGTATCTCAAATACATACTGATAAAAGCAGTAAATAAAAAGAAAAAAGGTTAAAACAATGAATGCTGTATCAGAGCAAAAGCAGCTCTGAATGTGTAATTGAGCATACACACACATTCTCAGAAAAAATCTAAGAGAAAGTTAGCTAAACCGTGAGAAAATTAGACAGGATACACACATGAGTATACACTCAGTGAAAGGGTTTTTTTCTTTTACAAATATCTTGAAATGGTCAAGAAGATTTTTATTTTTTATTGATCTAAAGTTAATGACACATCCTATGTACACATAAAAAAATAACACTATGAAGGCATTGGGTGTTACTAAGGAGATACTGTTAATATGGAGAAAACAGACCAATCTAAACCTTTAATTACTTTTAAAGTGTTAATGTGATTTGTTTAAAGGAAAATATGGTTGAGCAGGAAACTTTTAATCTATCATTGCACTATCAGAATTTCTCGTGGTTGGGCATGGTGGTGCATGCCTGTAATACCAGCACTAAATTAATTACTCACATTTTTTCTTCTAAAATATACTTGTAGAACTGCATAAATTTCTACTGATTTACGCTTTACTTATCCTGAAGTTATTTTATTTTTGCTTATTTGCACCAGTGATGACATTTAGAGAAAATTATTAGTCTTAAAAATCTTGGCATTTTTGAAAAATGTTATAATTTTGTTTATTTAAAGAAAATTTAAATTTGCACAAAATAACTTATTTTTATTAAAGGAAAAATACGGGTCAATCTTCAACAGTACCACATGTTTGCTTTTAAAAATTTTTTCAGATGTAGGCAAATAACTCTTCATTTGAACACTTTTAAAATGGTAATAATGAGCAGTTCTAAGCCCTGGAGAATGAGAAAATTGATATTTTCACATCTTTAATGGGAGTATAAATTGATACAAATGAAGTTAAAAAAAACAGCTTTTGCTATCTAATTGTGAACGTAAATACATATTCTCTGTCCTAGTAGTTCAGTTTCTAGGAATTCATATTACAGTTATACTTTCAAATGTACAGGATGGTATGCATATAAGAATACTCATTGTAGCAGTGAAAAGCTATATTGTTTGGGTTTTTTAAAGTCTATTACAAATTTGTCTAAAGAAAGTCATGTAGAAAATTTTTTAAATTGTGCAAGTTTAAAATGTGCTAAAATGGAATGATCTTTTTATATAAAGAGAAAAGTCACGTGTGGAAACAACTCCATGTCATGCTAATATTTATGTTTCAAAGAAGGAATGTAGATGTATATACTTACAGATGCATAATACATTGCTGGAGAGATATTCAAGGGACCAGTAAGAATGATTGCTTTTAATAGAGAAAAGCTGCCTAAGAGCGGGAATAAGATTATTTTCATTTTACACCCTTGAATGGGATTTGAACTGTGCTCTCTGAGCATGTAATGCAAAACCAGAAAAATAATTGATCTGACAAATAAAACCTGTATTAGATATTTTCTTTCTGTTACTCTTTTTCACATTTACTTTTAATTCATCTCTTAAAGACATTTAATTATATTTTCTTGGAGGTATTAAAGTAAAAGTTTAATATCAAAAATATGGAAAATATTTAAAAGGTTTTATTTTCATTATATAGTCGCAAGTCTGGCAGCTGTCTCTCAACAATGTCAGGGAGCTTATTCATTTTAGTGACACGCAAAAGATGGAGCCCTCCTCGTGATTATTTTCATCATAGAGACTGGGTTTTAGTGTGAGGACATTTAAATAAACAGGGCAATTGTGTCACAATATGACCCTTGCACTATAAAATGTCATAGCTTTTGCTATGGAGAAGAGCATAGTTTGACAATTGATATATGGATACTGTGTGAAACTTTATTTCAAAATGAACATGACTAATGAGAAAGCTCTATACAACAAACTATTATCAGAAAAATGAGTTTTACTGAACATAGGTACTGCAAGTATTCTTCAAAATGTTCAAGGAAGGCTATATTTTTATAACATTTGGCAATCGGACAGTATGTTGAGAGAATATTTGTAACATATGCGTAGAAGATTGAAAATTCTCCACCTGTAATTATGATTCTTTAGCTACTGGCCCTGTTTTCTGAGCACTTCATTTGATTTACATTTGTTATAAAGTTATATTCAGTTCTGCACAACAATTTCTCCAGCAATTGAAACAGAAATAGATACTACTTTTTCACTATTTAACTCTGAGAAGCCCATGGTAGGCACATAAGCAGGAGAGGCATGTTTTTCTTATTCTTCTGGAGTCTAAGAATTTATAAAGTTAATTGAATAAAGATTCCTCTGTTCGTGGTTGAGAAGTACCATGATAAATGTATATATGCACATACTACATATTTACATATATATAATAAACTTTTAGTAGACATCATGGAAGAGCAAATCTCCTACGTATATTTAATGTTATATAGACAATTGTGAGAAAATATCTCATTTAGTTTTTTTGTGACCTCACTGAAATACATTCATAAGATGTTGTTCCTTAAGACGTTTAAATAAATTGCCAAACCTCAATAATTTCTTGTGTCTAGTGTAATAAGATATAGCATTTCTTTTGTGATGATTATAATCCTCTCCAACACCATGAGTTCTCAAATGTCACACTTTTATAGAAAATTAAGAGATACAACTGTGCATCCTTCCTGTACGAAAAGTTTTGTTTTCTATCATGGAAGTCAGCACACTCACTAAAACTTTCCATATGGAGAAAGAAAAAAATATGAACAGAATTGGAAAAGTTTATATACATGTTTTCTCTTCTGTGGTAGTCACATAAAGTAAGGGACAGATTTTCCCACACATTCTGTGACCACATTGACCAATTGTTTCAGTAATAGTCACCCTGCTCGCCCATAGCTTAATGGTCTCGGCTGCTAGAAGTGGAAGCAGTTGGTAACATTTAAAGGACCTATCTCTCACTGATCACAGCAATGATAATAAAATGCTGACTTCTAGCTACTTCGAAGCACATTTGTGAGAGGATAAACATCTGCATTCAAAACTCAGCTGTGTGTTTACCTGCATTAATTTTATCTTCATATTTTAACAAGTGAACTTCAATCGGTTGTAGAATTTCTATTTCCCAGGTGTATAATGTGCTTAATCCAGAAATTTTGAGACAACCACGTCACTTTAGATTGGCAGAGATGATGCTCCCCTCGAGAGTGCCTGACATTAGTGCCAGCATTGGCTTTCCCTCCGGTGTGGTATTCCTTGTGTTTACTGGTTGGTAGCTCTGTAGCCTGGCACCCAATCTGCCACTCTTAGTTGGTTGTGCTCTCTGATCACGTGCTCCGCCCTCCTTGTGCAAACTTTTGGCCAAATTCCATCCAGTGTGAGGACCCAGTCCACTCACTCCGAGATGCTCCCCGTGTACCTGGTCCTCGTGCCCCCTTCCCTGCTGCTCAGCATTCTGCTGGATTGAACGATTTGTCTTTTGGGGCCTCCATGGAAACACATTGCCCAGACTTTTGTAATCTCTGATTCTGATTTGTCTTGATATTCTACTGTGTTTTTGAATGAAGCTTTGAGGAATTTGACTTGTCTTTTGAAGTACGATATAAATATTCTCACCTAGTATTTTGCCAGCCCTTCCTGCCTATTTGTGTCCTATTTCCGCAGTCCAAGCTGAAGCCTCAAATATATTGGACTTTTTCAGACAGCATTTAGGCCTTAAACTATTGACGTAAATATTTTCCAAACCCCTCCTTCCTTGTCCACGAGTGTGAATGATACGTGTGTGTGTGCTTAATTCTTCCGCATGTGTGGCCGAGAAGGTGCTCCTGGATCCCCTCCCCCACTCTACTTCACTCTCCGCTTTGGCAGATGTTTCAAGGCCCTGTCTCCTATTGTTCTGAAACAAATTTCTTTGTGTCATTCAAAACCACAAACTGAAAATGGTTCTTATAATATATGACTGGGATCTTCCATATGAAAACCCTTTAAGCTTTTAAATGATTGTTTTTGTTATGAATTTCAGAATCCATTTAGCTGCTCAGCTGAGTTCTTTGTTCTAAACTGTGCTCTCACTCTCGGATCCACTGGTCCCCTGGGCTGATCCTCCTCCCACTTTAAAGTGAAGACGAGGATCGGAGAAAGAGGAGTGGGGGGGTGTTAAGTCTAAGTGTTACCCCTGAACTGTTTAAAATCTCATTCATCTACAGTCACAAGTTAATATGTTTGCGGATGATGCGGGACTGTGCCTGGTGGCTGCGCTCCTTGGATAGTGGCTCAGAGATTATGATTTTATATTTTCCTAGGATCACACTTCTGGCAAAATCAAGAATAGAACCTAAGTCTGTTTATTTCCTGTAATATGGCACAGCTTCGGCTCTTGTCCTTTACTCTGTCTTTTTCATTTTGGGTTTAGCTGCCTAAACTCACAAGAACAGCATTGCATGGCTTTTTTTCCATGGAAGTTCTGTTTTTGTCGTTACAGAGGAAAGTCACTGGATGGCAAAGTAGATGATCTCAAAACATCCAGTATGCAAAACTGATACACAGCATGTCTTTCTGTGTTGTATTCCTTTTACTATGAGAGAGTACCTACTTTCTCTAAGCTACCTAAAACCTATACCCACATTATATTAGACTTGTACATGAATATATAGTTAAAATTGGTTACATGATAGTTCTTATTAAAATGGTATCATGTGATTAGTGGAAATACACATAATATGTAATGATTAGTTCAGCGCAATTACTTCCATCTTATTAAACAATGATCACTTCTTTGTTTTTGAAGTCTTCTAACTCTTTTTTTCTGTATTTTTTGTTTTCTTTCTTTACAAAATGTATTACAACTTGTAAACTACAGCCACATTGCTATGCTGTAAAACACTAGAACTTACTCTCCTATTTTACTGTATTCTGGAATCTTATCCAGCCCCCAAACCACTCCTCCTCCTCAAAACTTTCCTGCCCTCCAGCAGCCACTTTCCCCCTTCTGATTACCACTTCTTAAAAGATAAATCAAACTGCTGAGGAAATAGCAAATTGGGAAACTATAGTGACTGGGGGAAATGAAGGAGAGCAGAAGCAGAGAGGAAAAACAACAGAAGACGCTGAAGTAATGGCCTGGGCAGGCGATGCCTCAGTCTGAATACGGTAATGTGGAGTCAGCCAGGGACTCCTAGGCACTGTTTTGCAGATAGATTAAGCAAGACATGCCATGCTCCTTCAAAGAGAGAGTCAGTAACTCACCATAACTCTCTCGTTTGACTAAATATGTTAATATGGCTTCTCTACTCATCCAATATGAAAACAGGATAAGATGTAGACCTCAGTATGTACTAAAGAGAAAAGAGCTGTTAGCACATATCTTGATATCTCAGTTATTCTGTATCATTTCCATAATGCAGAAAGTTTAAAAAGCCTCTCAAGTGTTGGCACATGAAAGTAGACAGCTATTTTACCATTATTATCATTAGTATTAGGACTGTTTTAAAGCCAGTGATATTGGGCTTTTCTTTGGTTCTTGATCCAAGCACCATTTATTCCTGTTGCTCTTCTCGGCCTGGTGTAAAATCTATCTTTTAAGATCGGTGTTCCCCAGTGACTCAGTGGTGAATTATGCTGTCTGGAAAGTTATTGTGAGTTCCACTGTGGTTTTGGTTCAGTAGATTTTTATGTATTTTTACAAATTTTGTACATACACCCAGAGGCTTTTTGGCACTGGCTACATTTTGAAATTCAAGAGAGTAAATACAAACTATTTAATGGTCTCCAATTCCAGGTTCAGCATTTTAAATGTATTGGAATATGTATATGAAGACTTTTCTAAAAAACTGGAACAGAGACAACTTGGCAAAGACTTTATTAATATTACAGAAAAGGAGCTTTTCTTGCAGCTCATTTGATTACATGCTCTTTAGGTCACAAGAGGCAAATTGTGAGTCTGAGCTCCGGAACTCAAAGGAAGTGTATTTAATATTCTAGATATTTGTTTTGTGTATCTAGTGGCTGGGTAAAATCAACACTAATTGATTTTACCTATTCCTGGAAAAGCTCTCAAGTTTATAGCCAACTTGAATTTAGCAAATGTGTGGTGAAATATGAAAAGATATTTTGGAGACTGAAGAAAAATTCATAATTTAAATAAAGCATAGATCTTTCAAGAATATAAAGCTCTGTTTGCTAAGCCTTTTTTTCCTCCCCTGTGACCAACTTAATAATCCAGGAGAAAGATGCAGTCAAATAGCATATTCTGCTGAAAGTTCAATTTATACTGGATAAAACTCAGTAATTTCTATCTGCATAATTAATTCCTCAAACTGACAATGATTCACATGGGTAAATTAATATCAACCAAAGGTAGCTTGAGATTATTAATGGGAAAACATTATGAAGTACTCAGAATTACATAATATACATCATAGAAATTAATTTTGACTTGAAAATTTGAGCCCTGGTAAGGATGTTTCAGTAGAAACTGATGCATAGTAAATAGCAGCATTTTAATAAAGAGATATTACTTTGAGTTTAATCATAATGAGACTTTTACGATGGAAATATACAAAACTTTCTGATATTCCAGCCTTAGTTTGAAGCAAAACAATTCTGTTTTACTTGTTATTTTCTATTTCCCGGTACCCTCATTGTGGCCATTGTTTTCTGTCTGCTCACAAATTTCAGCAGCTCTTCTCTGCTACCTCCTTGTGTTGTTTTCAGAATTCTCATTATTTTGCTTGGTCATCCCTGAGATCTTTGAATGAAAAGAGCCACAAAAATCTAAAATAGTGTTCGAGATGGGGGTTTCCAAAATGGGTTCTTTTGAAGGAGACACCCATTGGGATATTGAATACCCGCCCTATGCAATGTGGGAAAGGCAGTTGGTGAAAATTTAGTCTTCTAGCATCACACACACACACACACACACACACACACACACACACACACACTCTCCCCAAACAGAGGACTTTATTGTGTAGAAAGTGAAACACACCCATTAGGGATCACTTCATCATTTTTTTAAGTGAATGAAAACATTGCAAGTGGAACCGATGAAATGCAGGATAAGTGCAAACAGCCTCCACCCTTCCTCTCTCGTCACAAGGAGCTGTGGGCGGCCAGTTCTTCCCACCGCGCCCTCTCCGTCTACCGAAGGGCCCTACTTGGCTTGCAAAACACGTCTGTCGCTCAGCTACAACTAATCACGCCACCGCTGAGTCACCACCGGAGAATTCCACAGACTGGTGGCTTTCCTCTTTGCGGTGCGGGTCAGCGATTGAAAAGAAAATCTCCCTGTCACTTTCTTCACCTGAGTCATTTCTCTCCCTTCGCTCCCTCCCTCTCCTTCTCTCCAGTTTTCCCTTGCTGCTCTTCTCTGAACTCAGCCTCTTCTAGTCTCATGGGCTATTTTAGAAGGGCCCTTGCTTACCCACTGCAACTCTCCAGGGGCTTGTTTGGGGAAAAACCATCTCTTTCGGTCTCTTAGCTGCCAAGAGTCATTATGAATCATGATTTTTACTCAGTTGGCAGAAATACTTAATAGAAAGAGTTGGCCCTTCTCAAGGTTGTTTCTTAAATGCTGTCCGGTCTTCTTGACTTCAACTGACCGATAGGACGCAGCATTTCACTGGAGTAGTCTACCTGGTCATTATATCTTTTTATTTTTTCTTTACACCTGGCTGAAGCCATCAGAATGTGTGGGTAATAAACAAAATAAGTGTTTGTCGGGGAGCATTTAGCTCTAGAGTGTCTTGTTTGCGACACTGCAAAAGTTTCTACCCTAAATTTAACTTCTAAGTAATAATAATAAAATAATAACAAAATAATTCTTTAATAGTGTCATTATTGCAACTTTATTTAGTGACTCACACATCATGGAAAAAATACTTTCAAAGAGACCCAATATTTGCTTTTTTACTCGAGTAAAAAGCATACCTGGAGTTGCACAAAGAATAACTGCTAGTCTTCATTGTAGATCTTCACAAAGGAAAAGTTTTTAAAGGTTCAGAAAAGGATAAGATATAAATATAGAATAAACATGTCAAAGTTTATTTGATCAATTAATGAGGCTTCAGAGTCAAGAGTTTAATCAAATAAGCAGAATCTATAAGATGAGGTGGATGTAGATACACACCGCACACCTTACACACCTTTATTTATTTCAAGGATTTGGTTTACAAGTTATAGGAACTGGGTAAGCAAATCTGAGATTCTATAGCTCAAAAGTTAAATAGAGAAGATCACAAACTCATGAGAAACCTATGACCACGGTCCAAAGTTTGTTGTTTACAGGCTACTAAGACAATGATTAGGAAGAAGCTAGAACTTCAGATGGTCAGCCTCGAACCTCATGGGAAGTCTAAAGCCTTAAGGATTTCCTACTAAATAAGTCAGCTTGGTTGGGGATATAGCTCAGTGGCACCGTGCCTGCCTGGAAGGCTCAAGGTCATGAGCTCAGTTCCTGGTATAAAATAATAAATACATAAATAAATAAATAAGTCAGCTCCCTGCAGAGCACTTCTCTACTGTAAATATAACTGATTGGAAATAGAACTTTATTTACATCTGCAAAAATCCCTTCAGAGTAGCATCTAGATTGGTGTTTGATGAGATGACTGAGAAAGCATGTGTGCATGGTACCTAATCGTTCCTGCTTCCCTTTCTTCCTCTGTGTCCCCTGAAGAAAGCTTCTCACGTCTCGCCCTATGGGAAACATACTGAAAGAGCAATTCTGGGAAATTTACTCTATCCAAGCCAAGTTAAGACACCACAGACTCACTTGTATGTCTGTCTGTCTATCTATCTATCTATCTATCTATCTATCATGATAACAGATGGAATGAATATTGCTAGCACAGATACAAACCTGGGTGATGTTCACTAAGGCAATAGAATTATATCCATTTAGGCTATCTTTTCTGTCAGGCTGAGAAAAATTACTTCTCTGCCAGGCACAAATCTACAAGTTAACTGTAGATTTAGCATAGACTCTAGGTTTAGCTGTGAACAAGTCAAACGAAGGCACCCAAACTACCTAAAAGTTAGTACTTGCACAGATCTAGTAGACGATGTCATTATGACTGAAATGTTATGCAGATCTACTTTGGCTTTTTCTCAAATTCTGGGTAATTTTTCTTAAAATTGAATATTTTGTCTTCTTTTATTATTCAAATGATAAATTTTCTTGACTTTAGAGTTCCTAAAATTTTGTTTGATGGTTTAAACAAAAGGAGTTAGTGCTGATTTTGTGAATTAATGCTGATTTTTTTGTTTATTTGTTTGGTCTTCTTTGATTTAGCTTTAGAGGACTGACAGTCCTCCAAAGTCTGGCTGTGTAGTGGCTTCAGCATAGCTATAGTGGCTCTGACACACTGGATTAGACTCATACATATGGAAATCACAGGCATTCTGCCACAAGGAAGGATGAACAAATGGGAAAAATAGTCATAATTCCATCCACAGGTCTGGAAAAGGGGTGATGAATACAATAGGAGGAAAGGTGAAAGAAGTGAAAAGTGATCCTTTTTAATTTTAATTTTTTAGTAAAATATAACATGAGATCTACTTCAAAGATATTAAGTGTTGCTATCTCCGGGCATCTCTGCATTTCCTCTATGTAGGACAGATGGTTCTCCTGCTTCTATGTTTTGAAGGGATAGCAAGAGGTGTCAACTTGAAGCACATAGTAAACCTCTGTCTGACAAACTTCAGGGCTCTGACCTTGCAATTAGCCTCCAGAACTGGGAGACATAAACTGCTATTGCTTATAAAATATTCAGCAATGACTATCTTTGTAACAGTACAAATGAGCTAAGGTAACTAGAATAAGTTGAAAGCCATTACTATGCTATTTGTATTTGTCAGTATATTTACTTTACCAATGAGATTTACATTTTCATCTTCTCTCATTCTGTCTTCTATCTTTTCAAATATCCCCTTTTCTTGTGAGGCCAGTTGAGTGGTGATGAATGCTCACTTCTGTTGTCTGGATAATTCTTTAGCTGCCTTCCCTTTGAAGGACAGTTTTTCAGGGTGTCTAACTTAATACTAATTGTCAACTGAATTAAGAGAGCCTTGGACAGTGACTCTTGGATCATGGGATCATTGCACTCATGGCAATTAATCCAGCAATGTTCACAGTTGAATGTGCTATTAGGAGATAGTGCCCAGAGGTAGCTCTGGGGCAGGAACTTGGAGGATGTTTCTCTGCTGGTGCTCTTCCCCTGTGCTATAAATTT
The DNA here is from genome assembly GCA_004027595.1 of Dinomys branickii. Classification (NCBI taxonomy): domain Eukaryota; kingdom Metazoa; phylum Chordata; class Mammalia; order Rodentia; family Dinomyidae; genus Dinomys; species Dinomys branickii. The sequence goes on from PVLD010024191.1 coordinate 22,043, forward strand.
TGGAGGGACACATACATTCCAATGTGACTAAAACCAGAATGAAATATCACCTCACATGTATTAGGGGTGGTTATGATAAAGGAATATGGCACGTGTTGGTCAGTTTGGGAAGAGATAAGAAGTCTTATATGACTAGTAAGAAGATGGGAAGGTAAAATGAACTATGTTTATTCCTTAAAATGTTAAATATAAAATTGCTATATAACCCAGTCATTCCACTCCTTGGTTTATAACCAAAATAACTGAATGCAGATATGCAAACAGATGTTTATATACTAATTGTGATACTTAACTGATTCTGTCAGTTTGAGTAAGACATGTGGAACTAGATTGGATCAGCCCTGTTCTGGGTGTGGCTGATGTGTTTTACTGGAGACAGAAGATCAGGCCTGGGTGTGAGTGGCACCAACCAACACCTTGTCTCCTGAATGGAATAAAAGGGAAATGAAGAACCAAGCTCACTTGTTTTCCTCTGAAAGGTGCTAGTCTTCACTTTGAACATCATCTCCTGGCTTCCAGCTCAGACCTTTCGGTCTTCTGATACGAGATTTCACAAGACACCTCAGTGGCCTCCAAGCACAGAGGGCCCTTCTGCACTCTTCCATATCTGACTCTGTGGCACCCATTGAAAACCTATCTTGTAAATCTTTATATATCTGTATATCTTGGGTTAAATTTGTTTTTCCTGGTAAGCACTGACTGATACAGTAATGTTACCTGCCTCCTTATTCCAAATATCCAAAAAGTCTACACAATACCCATGTGCATTCACAGATGGATAAATGCAATGTTTCATTTTAAAAAAAGATTACACTTCTAATGTATGCTACAACATGGATAAATCTTGAAAATATTGTGATACTAAAATAAGTTGGCACAAAGGGACAAATATCTCATGATTCAATCTGTATGAAATATCTAGAATAGACAAAGAAAATAGGTTAAAAGTTATCCGGGGAAGGGAGAAGGGAGGAAAAGGGAATTATTTAATTTGCCTACAACTTCCACTTGGAATAATGAAAAAGTTTTTGAATTAGAGAGCAGTATTACTTATACCACATTGGCATTGTAGTTAATATCATTTTATTGGCTATCTAAATAGTTTTAAATGGCAAAAACTGAATATGAGCAAGTACAGAAAGAGATATGTCCGATTCCAAAGGAAAGAAGTACTAGTAAGTGTGTAATGCTTACAACAGCCTAAGCCTTTTTAGGTATTTTTCTGAATGTTATCTCACCAAATATTCACAGTAAGCCCATCCTGTTAGTATTATATTTTCCTTACTGTATTGATGAGAAAAGAAAGTGCAGAGTGCGAAGTGCTTTGCTGAGCATCTTAGGACTTCCAGCTGGGAGAGCCAAGATCCGAGGCCTGCAAGTTGTGTCTCACAACCACGTTTTCAGCCACGCTTGAACTCTGTTGTTGCCTCTGCCTGGCAGCAGCCAAGCATTGCATGATGTGAGTGAACTTGAATCTGTGGAAAGCAGGAAGCCGAGAAGGGTCAGTCTGGTTTTTGTAACTCTGGTTTTGCAAAGACAATAAAGTTTACAAATTAGTTCAGATAGAATAAATCACATATGTTATTGATATGCCAACTACTTTCGCTAGTTACTTAAAATAAGTGGAATATGGTATTGACTTTCTTATCAGACAGCACTATCAAACACCCAGTCTGTGTATTTTCTTCTAGCAACTGAAAATTCATTTATTAAAATTGATTTTTAAAGGCAAAGTATGAGAGTTATCATAAAAATTTCTGGCATAGGTGTTGTTTATAAATAAACTGATTCTTACAATAGTAAGAACATAATAACACAAGAGATGATCTACTTCCTCTCAGTATTTTTCCTCTTTGCTTATTTCAGCTCTACAGTAGTTTTATGGAAATGATTACTTTTTTATAGAACTATAATGCCTATATCAATAAATAAGATATATATTGAGTAATTATTTTGTGCATAACTAAATGCAAATATCTTCCCAAATCAGTGCCAAGTGACAGAGATATATTGATGGTATGCTTGCCTGATTATTGTTTTCCCAGTATTATTTTCTTGTCATTTAGAAAACTAGAGAATTATTTGAAGCATGAGCTATAGTGAAAAACAAAAAAATTATCTTTGGATCATATAATTTTCACATATGGCACAGCAGTTTGTGGAAAGTCTTATGATACTTTAAAAATGTAATTACTCTGTTAAATTTCAATAACCTTTGTATAAGATTTAAAACGTCTTAGGCTCAACCCAGAACAAATTTTATGTGCTGTCAGTGCTGTCAGGTGAACAACTGTGGCTTTTTATTAGTAATTTTGATTTGTAGCAATACTTTTTGCCAACTTTCACAACTCTCGTTCTGCTTTTTCTTCTTTGCCTACATTCAAGTCTTAAGCTAGAGCGCTTGGCCCCTGGGATCAATCTGTCCCCTAAAACAGATGAGAAGTGTCCATCTGGCTCTGTGCTTGAGCTATTCCTGGCTGGAATAAAGTTATATAAGACACATGGCTGTTGCAGATTCAATAGGATTAAAAAAATACTTGCTTATGAGGAACACTTGTTGCTCACTAACAGGATCACTTGTGCTTTGGAACATCCAGAATTAAGAGAATCCCACTTGATAACTTCTTGGTTTCCCATGAAGTCAGGGGACCAAAGAATCGGAATGATATAGAGCTATAACCAGGATATGAATTTTTAAACCAGTCACTATCTTTGACCTTAATTTTGGGTGTTCCATCTCGGAGCCTTGAATACATCTGCAAAGACATGACTTTTTATGGCCTTTTTGTGTATACTGATTGTTCTAAGTCAAATATATTTATTCTGAAATTCAGTTGAAAAGTTTTGTCTTCCCAGTTTTTCTCCACTTACATGGTCCTGACCTGCAACCTGGATGGTAAAACATACAGTTTCTCCATCATTTCTTCCTTCCCTGAATTGCCATTTTCTAAGCAGTAAAAGAAAGCACTAGAGAAAGAGCAGTCAAATTCAGCCTTATTGGTGTTCAAATGCTGAATTCCTTTTATAGTATGTTTGTGAATCTTAGAGATTGTTTATTGGGACCCCTTATGCCGGAGAGGTAACGAACAATCCATTTAATCACTAACCTTCCTCTCCACCTTCTCTTCCTTTGGGGTGTATAACACAAACTATCTCTGTTGAATCTCCTCACAATGTGAAGATGCTTCTTGGTTGAGATCCTATAAAGATGTCTTGGAGTAAGCTAATCATGTGCAGAGCTTCTTTGGACACGTAGGACAGTCCACTGGAGATTGGTGACTTACACTGCAAACCGTTTTCTTTTCTTTCTGGCACACAGCTCAGCGTTCCCTAAATTTTACACAACAATATGGTTGAGTTCTAGCCAATGAAATACAAATGTACCCTGCTTAGCAAATAAGTTTCCTATGTGCAATTCTCCACGGCAGAGTAAGTCTCCAGCTTAAAAAATGCATTTGATCCAGGAAAACACCCATAAATTGGACGTGTTTGCAATCCCATAGAGTGACTGGTACACAGTACACCTGTGAAAGTTTGCAACTCGAGCATCTGTAAGTCAGGGACTTCCAGTGCTCAGTTTTCACATCTGTCTTTGTAGCCACAGATATCTTCAAAGGCACATTTCAAAATGATGGAAATGAATTTGAAATAAACCTCTATCCAATTAAAGTAAGCTCTTTTGGGGGTCCTCCATGTATAGTATCATGTCATCTGCAAATAGTGATAGTTTAACTTCTTCCTTTCCTATCCTTATTCCTTTTATTTCTCTCTCTTGTCTAATTGCTCTGGCTAATGCTTCCAGAACTATGTTGAATAGGAGTGGTGACAATGGACATCCTTGTCTTGTTCCTGACTTTAAAGTGAAAGTTTTCAGTTTTTGT
>PVLD010024192.1:0-25934 GCA_004027595.1 Dinomys branickii
AAACAAGTTTCCATATCAAGGCTAATAATTTTCATATGCAAATAGACATGGGATAGCTCTAAACCAGAAGCATTTCTGTGAAAGTCATGGCTCCTTCGTGTTATTTTTTCTTTACAATTCACTGACAGCAGCATGTGTTTGGTTATTTACCTTGCATCTAGGCACGTTACTGTGCCTTCTGAATCGATACTATTCCTTCGTGAAAAACACCACCTTGCCACGGATTCCTCGGGTCTCCCAGGGGTGCGGAGAGCAGCAGCCCCACCCGTTGGGGAGGAGTCACCGAGGAAGGCCCGCCCAGCTGCCTAGAGCGGCAAAGTCCCCAGGGCCAGGGCCACGTGGGCAGTGTGCAGACCCATCTCCAGTCAGTTGAGGAGTCTGCACTAGCGCAACTGACAAGGCACAAAGGAGAAGGAAGGCGAGGGCCACCCTAGGCCGAAGCGGGTCTCCTGACAGCAACTCACCCCGACAACTGCCGGTCTCAGAGATGGCACAACCGGAGAGTGGTGCGGAGCTGAGTGGTGCAGAGCCGAGTGGTGCGGAGCAGGCTGTAAGCCAAACTGTGAGGCTCCGTGAGGTGGGTCATGGGGAGGGTGTGGGAGGGCAAGGGCTGAGGACAAGGCTAGAGAGTGACGGAGAGTCTGTGGGTTGAGAGGGAGAGTGGGTCTGTGGGCGGAGGGGTCCGGGGTCTGTGGGCCAAGGTGCCTGGTGTCTGTGGGCCAGGGGGGTGCGGGGTCTGTGAGCCGAGGGGTCCGGGGTCTGTGGGCCGAGGGGCACGGGGTCTGAGGGCCGAGGCGGCCACGGTTTGTGGGCCGAGGGGCGCGGGGTCTGTGGGCCAAGGGGTCCGGTTTCTGTGGGCCGAGGTGTCCGGGGTCTGTGGGCCGAAGGGTCCTGGGTCTGTGGGCCGAAGGGCACGGGGTCTGTGGGCCAAGGGGCACGGGGTCTGTGGGCCGAGGAGTCCGGAGTCTGTGGGCCGAAGGTCCGGTTTATGTGGGCCGAGGCGTTCGGGGTCTGTGGGCCAAGGGGTCCACGGTCTGTGGGCTGAGGGACCCGGGGTTCCTGGAATGAGGATCTGGGGTCTGTGGACAGAGGAAGGAACGAGGCATCTGTGGAGTGAGGGAGCACAATAGGGCTTCAGGTCATTGGTGGATAATTTTGGTTTTTTCCTGCCATCTTTTGCCCTATTATAAAATACTTTTCCTGTTTAAATGACTGCCATTTCCTTTCTAGAAAATTACATGGCCAGAACACTTGTCCCCAATTTTCTGCAATAGCTAACCGCATTCCTTTTTGTGAAATTAACCTTTTGAGTTTGTCGTAGGTGTAGGTCTCGAGTTTTTGGAGCGTTTACTGGTCTGCGGAGACACGTCTCTTTTCAGAGAGCCGCATGTTACTTTGCTTTCTGCCATTTTGTCCTCTAGTTCCTATCTACATTTGTAACTAACACTGGCTGTCTCTTTTAGCGGGTATTATCCTCTGACGGGAGCCAATCTGGTGTGATTGCTACATTTTAGCGATGGGTTGGATGTGCCTAACCGTTAGTACGAGGCTGGTGATTGGTTTGAGATGAACACTGTAATTAGTTAAAGAGTTCCCCAGCCGGGTCAAGGTGACACATGCCTGCCCTGACGACATTTGGGAGACTGACAACAAGGGTTGGAAGCTCGAACCAGCTGGGCAGTTGAGAGAGACCCTGCCTCAGGATAAGAAATTTATTAAAAAGGGACTAGGGGTGTAGCTCAGTGTGTAGGCCACATCTTCCACCTTCAGTACTTCAAAGTATGTGTGTATGTATGCATATGGGGAGACAGAGACAGACAGAGAGAGACAGAGAGAGAGAGCGAGAGAGATCTCACACTGAGTTTGCACTGGTATAAAATGCTTCTTTTTTGGCCAAAGGTAGTTTAGTTTGTCTTGGTTTTCCTTCTGGATTTCCGGTTGCTCTGGTTCCATTGTTTGAAGGTCTCTTTCCTGCACTGAATTGCCTTTACACCTCTGCAAAACTCAGGTGAGAGGCTGGGAGTGTGTGCTTTCGGGGTAGCACACCTTCCTAGGATTCCCGAGGACCTGAACTCAACCCCCAGAACCACAAAAAAGAATCACTGGAGGGAGGCTTTCCCCAAACCTATTCACACAAATATTAAACAGTCTATAATCTTAAGTTACCATGTAATTTGTAAAGCCGTGAATAAAATAATAAGCAGTGTTTCATCTTTCCTGGTCTCTTTTGTTGTGTGTAACTCTAAGTAAGGGACAAATTTCTGAGATTACTCTGTGATTGGCTGGGAGTGGTCGCCTTAAGCCCCCTAACTTGTACTGTTGGTAGATACTATGCTTAGCTGACATTGCTGTTGCACGACGGCCTAGCTGGTAGATGTGGATGTGCACCACGTTCTTATTGTCCTTTCGATGCTGAAGATTGACCCTGGGGTTTCACAGATGCTGAGCATGCACTCTGCTGCTGAGCCACAAACCGAGCTACTAGAATTCTAATAAATTAGAAAGGTCAGTTATAAATAATCGGGGATGGGTGGTCTAGCTGAGTTGTACAGCACTACCAACCATGCCCAACGACCCCGATTTGATCTTGAGTTCTAAAATAAGAATATCACAGTCAGTACAGTTGGGTATGGTGGTACTTGCTCCTGTTAAGTCCAGCTACTACGGAGGTTTAGGAAGCTTGTGGCTTCAGCCCAGGAATTCAACACCAGCCTGGCCAACTAGTACTAAAGTGCCATCTCTCTGGGTATCTGTGGCTCTTTGTTGGCAGAGGGGTATAGCAGGCATTGAACCTATGGCCTTCACACTGAGCTACATCTTGACTTTGTTTCATTATCACACATGGCCTGGCTAAGGTGTGTTTCCTAGGCTGGGCCAGAACTTGGAATTCTCCCGCCTTAGCCTCACAAAGAGCTGAGATTAAAGTCAAGGGCAAGCGAGCATGGTGCAGCATGCCTGTAATCAGGACGCTGAGGCAGGAGGGTCATTGTGAGTTCATGGCCAGCCTGGGCTACAAAGTGAGCTCAAGGCCAGCCTGAACTGCATAGCAAGCCTGTCTCCAAAAAAAAAAAAAAATTAAGGACAACCATGCCCAGATATAAGTGGTATTTTACAAGTATTTGATTTCTGCATGATCATGCTTAGAATATAGAAATATGATGGATGTCTCCATGTTAATATGTGATCTTGAGACCTTTGGCATAATGCACTCAGTTAAAATTTTGAAGGATATTTTCTGTCCTTTTATGTAGAGTCCTGTTTTTTCTACATACTAATGTATTTCTTCTGAAATGAGAGACAGTCTCATTTTTTTTCTTTCAATGCATATGCCTGGTATTATTTATTTCTTCTAGAGACTGGGTATGATTGGATATTTCAGGCTAGCCTGGAATTCCTGGGTGCAAGTGATCCTCCTGCCTCAGCCTCCCAAGTAGGTGGGCATATGGTGACGTGCCACTGTACCCTGATCTCTTATATTGCTTTTTCTGTTTTCCATGATGGGATTAGCAAGAACTTTTAACAGTGTGAAGAATTTGAGTGGTGAGAGTAGACATCCTTGCCTTTTCCCCAGTGTTAGAAGGCAAGCACTGCGTGTTTTAAGCTGAAGTATGATGTGACATATCGGCTTTAATTTTGAGAACTGGGAAGTTGCCCCTACTTTAATCATGAATGGGTATTCGATTTTCTCAAATTGTTTTCCTGAATGAATAGATAATGTTGTTTCTTAGCCCTGGTGTTGCTTGTTTTTCCTTTCGTTCATTTTGTTTGCTGCTTGCTTCCTTTTGAGGCCTGGTCTCAGTGTGCAGCCCTGCCTGCCCTCAAGCTGGCAGTCTTCTTCCTTTTGCATCCTGAATGCTGGGATCGCCTGCGTTTGTCACCACAGCTGGCTGTAATCTTGTCCGTCCATCCATCCGTCCTTTTTCTTTCCTTCCTTCCCTCCTTCTGTCTTCCATTCCCAGATAAATGCAAGTCTTCTAGCGATGATGTAACTGTCAATTTTATGGAACTTGCCATATTGTTCTTTCATGAAAATTGATCTTATGCATTTTATAGAAAGATTGTGTAATTTTTGATATGAACTTTGACTTTATACTTCATCATTAAGAATTGCTCCTCTGCATCTTTCTTCAGAGTGTTTCATTTCATGCAACCTCATCTGCTTCATTTATTTGCCCCTCTTGTTTTCCTATGTTGAGAAACTGTGTAGTAACTGAGTAGCCCAGGCTTGCCCTTGAAACTGCGATCCTCTTGCCTCAGCCTTCCACACCTGTGCTATTACGGGGCCAGCCTCAACAACCAACTGTCTGATTTTGTGTGTATGTGTGGTGCTGGATACTGAAACCAGGGCCTTTACACTAAGTGACCACCCCAGCCTTTCATTTCTTTTCATTACTTTTCATTTTGTGGCAGCTCCCCATGTCTGAATGGGTTCCTTTATTATTAGACATGTCATTTTCTAGAGGATTTTTCTGTATTCTAGATGTAAGTCTTCTGACTGAGCAGTGGCAACATTTTATTTCTATTTGATATGTTTATTTTTCTATTCGATATGCTGTCTCTTTGCTCTATGGATTGTTTCCTTAGCTGTGCAGAGGCTGTTTAATCTGGTGTAATCTCCTGTACTGATTCTCACTATTACCTCTTATGCAGTTGGGGTTCTTGTCATTATGTCATTGCCTATACAGATGTTTTCAACACTGTTCCATGTGTTAACTTCCGGCAGAGTCAGGGTTTCATTCTAATATCAAGGTCTATGGTCCATTTTTATTTTATTGTATTGTATTTCATTTTACTTTTGTCTTTTTAAGGTGGAATCATGCTACGCAGTTCAGGCTGGCCTGTAGCTCACTTTACAGTCCAGGCTGGTCTCAAAGTCGCAAGGATCCCCCACCTCAGCCAGCCGAGTGCTGAGATTACAGGCGTGCACCACCACGCCCAGCTTGGTCCGTTTTGATTTTACTTTAGTACACGGTGAGAGATGTAGACATAGTTTCAGTCTACTGCATGTGGATAGCCACTTTGCACAGCACCACTTGTTATAGAGAGGCTACCTTTGCTCCATCATAGGTTTTTGGTGCATTTATCAAAATTTGATGTGTCAGTGTGTCTCCAGTTGTTTTAGCGTCCTCTCTTCTGTTCCATTGATCTGTCTGTCTGTCCTTGGTTTTGCCAATACTATGCTGTTTTTGTCAGTGTAGCTTTGTAATATGACTTAAAATCCACTATTGTGGCCCAAACTCCTTTGAGCAGGAATGCTTTTGCTGCTGTAGTTCTTCTCTGATCGTATGTAAATTTTTTGAAATTTTTTTTCTAGTTCTGAATAGCATGCTGTCGGTGTTTTGGGTGGGTCTGCATTAAATTGAAATATCAGTTTTGGCAACATGGCCATTTTGACAATGTTGGTTCTGCCCACCCAGAGCAGGGTTATTGTTCCATTTTGTGATGGGCTGCTTTATCTTCTCTTTCAGAGGAGTGTAGTTTCATTCTATCAGCCCTTTGTCTCCTTCTTTAGGTGAATTCCTAGCTGTTTCACTTGCTCTAGCTACTGTGAATGGTACTGTTTTTTTGACTTGCTTTCTCTGTGGCTTCATTATTGGTATACAGGAATCCTACTGTTTTCTGTGTTTGTTTTGAATTTTGCTGAATTTCTTTATTAATTTTCAAGGTATTTGGTGGAGTTTTTCTATCTTTTATGTAAGGGATCGTGGCTCATGTCACCTGACAATAAGGATCTCTTGACTTCTTGTTTTGCTTGGTTTCCCTATTTCTTTCCCTTGCTTGATTGCTCTGGCTAAAGTTGCAGGTACTGGCTTCAACAGGTATTTTGATAGTGGACATTCTGATCTTGGTCCCTATTTCAGAGAGTATGATGTCGGCAGTAGATTTGTCATAAATGCTCTTATCGGGTTGAGATAATGTCCTTCTATACCTCGTTCCTTTGGTGGTGTTTTTTTTATAGTGAGTGGATGTTGAATTTTGTGAACGGCTTTTGGCATCTGTGGAGGTCCGCATGTGATTTGCACCTTTGCTTTTGTTTATGTGATGTATTATATTTATCAATCTGTATGTCCAGCAATACTTGCAGCCCTGAGAGGAAGCCTACCTGAGTATGATGTATTGTCTTTTAATGATTGGTTTCAATCTGTTTGCAAGTATCTTTTTGAGGAGTCTTGCAACTGTGTTCTTTGAAGAGACTTGGCCTGTGCTTCCTTTCTCACTTGTGTCCCTGTCTAGTATGGAAATGGGGGATTACATTTATTCCTGTTCCTTCTGTTTCAGTTTCATTGGAGTTGGAAGAGTATTGGCTTTAGAAGTTCCCTGAATTTCATGTAAATTAAGTGATGACTGCAGTGACTCCGCGGACTTTTCTTAGTTGGTAGGCTTTTCAGAACTGACTCGGTTTTAGCATTGTTCTTGGACTGTTTGGTATTTCACCTTTGTGACTCAGCTTGGCAATTCACATGTGTTTAGGCATCTACCCATTTCGTCTAGATCTTCCTATCAAAGCACAGGTTTATGGAATAGTTACTAATAATCATCTAGTTTTCAACAGTGTTCTTTGTAATTTTCACATTTTTCATTTCTAGTTGCATTGACCTTGGTCTTTCCTTTCCTTCTTTTGTTAAGTTTGCTAAGGGTTTGTATATTTTGTTTTCTCCTTTCAAAAACCAGCCCTTTGATTGATTGATTATCGATATTTTGGACATGCTACAGAATTCTTTTAGGACTGCTTTCATGGTGTGTCATACATTCTGCTATGTTACAGTAGCATTATCTTTTGATTTGGAAGGAACTCTTTAATTTCCTGTTTGTTTCGATGCGTGACTCACTGATTATTAAAGAATCTGTTTAATCTGCCTGCAGTTACATAATTTCTGTCCTCTTTTTGCCACTGATTTCTAGTTGCATTGCACAGCGACCTGACATTATGCTTGGGATCATTTTGATCCTTTTCTACTTACTTAAGCTTTCTGAGCTGGTATGTGGACCCTGTGCTGTTGAGAAGAATGCGTATTCTGCTGTTGGGTGAAGCACTGTAGGTATCTACTAAGTTCACGCTTTTGAATGTGTGGTGCAACATTCATATTTGTTGATTTTTGTCTCCTTGACCTGTTTGTGACAGCAGGTTATTTGGCTCCTCCATTATGATTGTATGGATGTATATCTGATCTTTTACACGCAGTAGTGTTTGTTTCATGAAGTTTGATTGTGTTGGTGTTTAGAGTATGTGTGTTTATGATTGTTATCTCTTCCTGTTGAATTGTTCCATTAAGCAATATTTAGTGACCTTTGCCTCCTCTGATCAGTTCTGGCTGGAAGTGCACTTTGTCTGAGATTAGGATAATTGCTCCTGCTTGCATGTGGCTCCCCGTTGCATAGAATCGTCTTCTCCATTCTGATGTTTAGTATATGAATTTTTTTTGCATTGCATTTGTCTCTCACATGCAGCATTCTCTTGGTTTTTTCATCCAATCTGCCGATCTGTGTCTTTTGATTGGGGAGTTGAAACCATGTATTTTGGTGTTAGTACTGAAAGGTATTGACTTATTCCTGTCATTGCATTTGGGGTGTTTTGGTTTTGGTTTTATTCTGCTTTGTTTTGTATTGTTTTGTTTTCTGACACAGGGTCTCGCTATGCCCTACAAGCCAGCCTTGAACTCAGTATGTAGCCCAGGCTGGCCTCAAACTCACAGGGCTCTTCCTGCCTCATCCTCACAAGTAATAGGATTACAAGTGTATTCTACCACATAACTCTGTCGTTTTCTTGCTGTTGATTTTTACTTTCTGCTCAGTTGGTCAACCTGCTTGATGTATTACTTCCTTTAGTCTCTTTGACATTGGATTCATTATTTCTGTTTTTAATATCTTCAAGCTGTGTGTAGTGGTGCACGCCTATAATCACAGCACTCAGGACGCTGAGGCAAGAGGATCATTGTGAGTTTGCGAGCAGCCTGGGCCACAGAGTGAGGTCAAGTCCAGCCCGAACTGTATAGCACTGTCCTTTCTCAAAAGGACGAAAAAGAAAGAGAGAAAGAAGTGGGATATTCTTCAGAATATTTTGGAGGTCTGGCTTGGTGGTCATGAACTTAATAAGGTGATCTGTGTCAAGGAAAGACCTAGTTTCTCTCGATTGTGAAAGATATTTTCTGCATATATCAGTCTGGCTTGAAAGTTGTTTTCTTTTAGGGCCTCTGAAACTCTTCTCTCCAAGCCCTCCTGGCTCTCAAAGTTTTTATTGAGAAGCCTGCTGTAATTCTAATGAGTTTATATTTGAAAGGATTTGTTGCTTTTCTCTTACAGCTTGTAAAATTGTGTTCCTGCATTGCACTTCTGGGATTTTCACTGTGACGTGCTGTGGTGAAGTACTTTTCTGATCTTCACTACTTGAGCTTCTCTATGCCTCGCTTACCTGTATGTTGAATTCTTTCCCCATTCGTGGAAGATGTTATGCTATGCTGTCTGTAATTAGATGTTCATGCCATTCGTGCCACCTTCTGAGTTCTCACTAATTTCAATTGATCTTACATTCATCTTCCTTGCGTCATCTAGCATCGTTGGGTCTATTTCCCATGGTCATTTCCTGTGCTTAAGGTATCTCTAAGGACATGGCCACGTTCATGAGCCCTACCTTGTAATTCTCAGACTCTCTACTCTCTTGGGTCAGTTTTGCTGCTCATCCTTTCAATAGCGTATTTTTTATCTACTTGATGTCTATTCGGAGCAATTACACAATAGAGAAAAACAGAAGGCATAAAATCGGAAAGGAAGAAGTTAAATCATCCTTATTTGCAGATGAAATGATACTCTTTACAAAAGCTCACAAAGACTCAACCACAAGACTTCTAGATGTAATAACCAAATTCAATCACATAGCCCGATCTAAAGTCAACACTGGAAAATCAGTATGGGCCCTGTACCAAATTACAAACTCACTGAAAGAGAAATTAAGGAAATAACACCTTTCCGAATAGCATCAGGCAATGAGATACTTAGGAACCTGTTTGGTATCTTCTTAGGAATTCTACTTCTTTGCTAAACTGGTTATTCATATCCTATACTTTTACAGTCACTTCAGAAGCTTTTTATTGGGATCTGCTATGAACTCACCGATCATTTTATTTTCCCTATTCTCTGTTTATTTATGTCATCTTTGAGGTTGCCCAAACCACAGTGATCCACTTTTGTTTCTTCTTTTATCACCTCATATAATTTTGTCCTTTGTTTTTTGAATCCTCCTGATCAATGCCCATTAGATGAGCTTTGGGGAAGATCGGAGTATTTGGAGTCATTTTGTTGCCTTGTCTTTTCAGGTTTCTATGTTATTCTCTGTGTGTGTGTGTTTGTGGGGGGGAAGGCACACATATCCCTGTGTGCACACGTGCACATGCAGGAACTGAGATTTCTGGATCAATTACACCTAACCAATTCTGTTGCTGATATTAAGAACCATTTTGATAATATCCACTTGCCAGTGATGTGATCTTGACTTGGGTTACTGTTTGGCATTTTCATACTTCTTCCACCTGTTCAGTTTTATAGGACTAGGCCGAGTCACTGTGTTGTAAGGAGAGAATCCTTACGTCAAGGTAAACAGATCAGCCATCTCTTTCTCCTGCACGTTAAAACTTTTTCAGTAATTTCACTCTTTTATCAGTTCTCTTATTTCTCTGCTCTGTTGAGACAAAGTATCAGACACTAAAAGTTAAAAGGGGAAGGTTTATTTAGCTTACAGTTGTGGAGGTTGCAGTCCATAATCGGCTGGCTCCAAGCCAGGGTGACCTTGCCGAGAACAGGTCATGGCGGTGGAGAACAGCAAAAGCAACAAGATGAAAAGAAAAGCCTCTTTCTGTCCCTTACATTGTATCCAGTCTACCCGGTGCAATTGGTGGGCTGATCCGGTAATCACCCACCTTTAATCCTGGCACCCTTAGCCTCAGCACTACACTGTGAATCACTCACACACTCTAGATTCAGCCACCTCTGAAAAGCCCTATGACCACATGAGCCTTTTGGGGACATCTAGGCAAACCATGACATCAGTGACCTGTGCAGATTGGAATAAATTACTACCAACAGGGAGGCGAGGATGTGGTGGGTAGCGGGAAGGCAGAAAGAGAAAGGGAAGGGGGTAAATCAAACAAGGGGTGGAGAGAAATGACATTGATTGAGGGCAAGAGGGCAGATCTAGCTGTGCTGATCATATTTTATATTTCGAATAAGGGGCTGGTGTAGAGGAGGCTTGGGGGAATACTTGTAGGAGCAGGAGAGGGATGCAGAGGGAGGGAATATAATTGCAGGTTGAGGGAAGTTGTCACAAGTTCAGTGCCTGCTCATATGCTGATAGTTACCTCGTGTTCGGATCTGTTTTACACAATTGTGACGGTTACCCTGACATGTATAAGAAAGGAAATAGTTTGACTAAAGCACTGAGCGATATATACATATACATACGTATATGTAATATTTCGGATGCACTGTGTCTCGTGCTGTTGCTGAACAGAGTCTCTGTCAGTCATCCTCTGGGTCTTTTTGTCTGCCCTGTGCAAGGCTGCAACCTTCCCACCCACAAGATTTGTGTCATCTAGTGCTCCCCAGGGCTCAGTAGCACTTGGCTGGGTGTGCAGTTCCCCTGTAGGTGGCAAGCAGTGGGCAGGAGGCAGACTATTGAAGGAGACCACTATGAAGCAGCTTGGAGCAGGATTTCATCTTAACCAATTGGCTTTTCACATTTACTTGGGAGTTGTCTGAGGCCTAGGCACGTTGTCTGCAGATGGGAAGCTGATGCCTAGCAAATGAACCTCTATGAGTCACTGGTTACTCCTGAGAACTGTATTGGCCTGTGAGGCTGTGAGGCCTGAAGGACAAGGTGGCCCACGCCCAGGACGTCTGGCTCCAATACCTATAAACCTGAAGGAGACTATGGCTGCAGGCCTCTCACCCCTGCTGAGAAGGCCTTCCTGGAAATTACATAGTTGTCCTAAATTAACATAATATCACTTGGAGGAGTCCCTGAAAGGATTCCCAAGTCCTGCCCAGATTCCTGCATTTTCTTCAGTATTCTCCCTCCCTTATTTGTAAACCTAAGAAATATGGGCCACTCAGAAAAGTCTTTGGCTAATCCATAGAATATAGAAGCTGGAAGAGAAATAGTCCCTCCTGGAAGCCCTGAAATCATATTCCATTGTCTCATTTATTTACGCCTTTGCTGTCCACTCACTTGGGAGACTGCGGGCCTCATCAGCCTGCAATAACTTAGGGTTACTCAAGCCGGCATTCGATAGACTATCAGTACACAGCATTCCCTGAGAGCACAGTGCCGCTGGGTGTTCATGAGATCAGCATGAGAGTATCTGATCTGAGTGACACTGCTCTATCTCCCTTTGTCCTCAGGGTTTCTTTCAATGTAGTGCACGGCTCCCTGCTGAGTAGTTCTGTGGCACCTGTGGCTTCGGGCTAAGGCTCTGGTGCTTGGCGCTTAGCCCCCTCCACTGGATGCAGGGTCGTGCCCTTGGCAGTGTCTTAGGGTGGGCAGTGGGGCAGATACCAGGTTGACATCGCTCTGTCCAGCCCTGGGGAGAACGGTGGGGGAGGACCTGCTCTGGGCTTGCTCTGCTATCTCTCCCTTTTGCCCTCTTGACTCACCCTATGCTGTGTGCAACTCGCTGCCCCAGAACACTGGCATCTAGGGCTCCACGCTAGGGCTTCAGGTGCTCAGCAGCGTTCTGCAGCGGGCAGAGGGTTTCCTAACCTGCGCTGGGTAGAGGGTGGTGGGCAGGATGACACCCTGACAACAGCTCTCTGGTGTCCAGGACAGCACTAGGTGAGTGCCTGGTCTGTGCCAGGGCTGTTGTATCTCCTTGTCCACTGAGTCTCACTGGGTGCAGGCCACAGCTCTCTGCCGGGCAGCTGTGTGACTCCTTGGGCCCTCAGTGCTCAGTGGGTCACTCCTGGGGCTAGAGGTTTCTCTGCCTCAGGGAGACAGCGCTCCCTGGTGTTTGGGAGAATGATGGCGGTGAGAGTGGGGACTGCCTGCTGTAGAGCAGCCGATACTCCTTTCTTCCCTGTGTCTCACCCGCCACGGCCCATGAGTCCCTGAGGCCCTAACTGCAGGCATCTCCCATGCTGGGTTGCTCCTTCCAGATGGGGGAGAGTATGTAGGGAGCCTGTCACTAGGGTCCCACTCCGGAGCACTGGGGCCTTGCCTCGGTATGGTACAACCACTCCCAAGAAGGCACGTTCACTGGGCGAAGGGTGTAAGCGGTGCCGGCCGCAGCCCTGCTTCCTCTTCTCAACCACCCTGGCACTGGATGTGATCCACTTGGGTTCTCCTCCAGATTCCCACATCTGGCTACGTTTGCTCCCCACCCAGCCCCATTTCAGAAAACCAGCCTGATCTGCAGACTGTGCTCTGAGGATCCCTTGAGCACCTCCATCTGTAGCCTGCATGATGCAAAGTCCTCATCAGAGGTCTGTGATCTGTGCTCACTCTCTGACTCCTTCATCCTGGAGCATAGTTGTTCCCAATCGATGCACTAAAAAAAAGCTGCGGCATGGATCAGTGGGGACTGTGAAGAAGGCGTGGTTTTCTCTGGGAAGATAGGGCTCACAAAGCGTAGTTAAGGGATGTGATCAGGTTCTTCTTTTATTTTGTCAGTATGTGTTTGTAATTTATGCAGTTTACATTCATCTTGGGGAATGGTTCCATGTACATATTACACCTTGTTTTTCCTTTTTAAGTCCCCTTCCCCTTCTCTCCCCCTCCCCTCTCCTGCTCTGCTTCCCCAGCCACCTTTTTCTTACCTGTTGATACTATCTGTTTTAACACAGGTGAAGGTCTGTACTGCTTACACTGATTGGGGATGTCAGGTTTCTGTAAGTGGCATATCTTCATTCCTCTCATTACCCGCCCCAGCCCCGCATCTCTCGTCTTGTTCCCGTGAATCATTTCCCTATTGGACAGTCTGTCCCCTTGTCCCTTTCTATCCATCTTCCATTCTTTTTGGGTTTGTACTTTGCCTCATTCAAATGAGAAGTACCGTACAGTATTCAAGCTTGTTGTTGATAAGCCCTGTGAGTGTTCTTTGTGTTTTTACGTGCGTCCGCTCCTGTGTCTCTGTGGAGAATATTCTTGGGTGTTTTTTCTAGAGCTCATTTACCACTCACATATCTTCTGAGCTGGGCTTTTCTATGGAAATACCTTGGATCTTTATCCATCTTCAAAGGTAGCTTTCCTGGGTAAGTTAATCTGGGTTGGAAGCTATTTGCTCTTAAGACTTGAAATGCTTCACTCCAAGCTCTTCTGGCCTTCAGCATTTGTGCTGAGAAGTCTGCTGTGATCCTGGTAGATTTATCTTTATATGTGTTTTTTTGTTGTTCTCTGGCTGCCTTTAAATTTTGGTATTTTGCTGGCTATCTGCAAATCTAGTGGGGATATGCCTTGGTGAAATTCTTCATTAATCATTGTTTGATGTCACATGTGGTTTTAGAGAGTAAATGGGGGCCCTTTGCAATGAGCTACAACCCTGGCCATTTTTCATTTTTCTTTGGTAACAGGATCTCATCAAGTTCCTGCATTGTGCAGGGTGTGCTTGATCCTGCAATGCTCCTGCCTCAGCCTCCTAGTCAGATGCTGCATTCCACTCGTGAGCCACCAAGCCTGGGCCAAAGTGTGGTATTGCCTTTGCATTTACTCTGTATAAATAGAATCACGTGGTATATCTGGCTTCTCATGGTCGGTTTCATGCCAGTGACAGCTGCGCTCTTCCTGCACAAAACAAGAATTCATTCTTCACTGCACTTGGACAGCAGTGTTTCTCAACTTGAGCACGTCTGAGTTACCCCCCAACATGAGAGGCATTTCCTTTCCTTTCTGAGTGATTGTCTCTCTCCCAAGAGGATGAGGAGCACTGTCTTCTGTTCCTTGATGGGCCAGTACACATTTGGTGAACGCTATGTTTGTTGAATCATGGGCTTTATTACTGTTTTGGTTTTGTTTGGATTTTGTTTTCGTTTTGCAGTACTAGAGTTTGGACCCACTCTCTACCTCATGCTAGGGAAAGGCTTCCCACAGAGTTGTGTCCTCGGTCCTACCCTTTCATTGCCATGTTTTTTGTTTTATTTCTCTTAATACCTGGTACATGATTTCTTCTTTTGGGATGCATTTCTTCTGATGAGTTAGAGTATGTGGGGGCCCACACTTTTCATTTGTGTGACCCTCATTGAGTGAATCTTAGGCCATATATAAAATATATAATATAGCTCATCTATAAAAGGAAGAGACAGAGTTGGGGGAAACCCACTCAGGCCCCCTTCTGTCCCTCTTTTGGATAGAAGCTTTCTTTCTCTCAATAAATATTCTGCCCTTAAAAAAAAAAGTAACAAAACCTCATCAATTTGCATAGTTTTAGAAAATAAAAAGAAGGCAAAAACATGAAATTACTCCTAATTCTATTTGTGTGTATCTGTGTGAAAGTAATGTATCACTGTCCAGTTTATTAGAGTGTCTTCAATACTTAGTGAGTTCTCAAGGTGCTAATTAGCAATTTTTTTATCTACTTCCATACTTCACATCCTTCAGTCCTAAAAAAACTTGTTCACAAGTGAATATCCTGTTGAAAGTCAGCTCACACATGCAGCAGGGTTGTGAAGTGATTGGTAATTTTCTATGGGAAGATAGTGTTCCATACAAGTGAGTTAAGGCATGTGATAAAATGTTGCTTTGAGGTGCATATCAGGAGGCCAGTCTACACATTCTGCGTGAAAACTGGCAGGTCACGTTTTTCTGTGCCCTTAATCTGTAGTTGCACGTATGCCAGCACGTGTGGGGAGGTGGAAAGCCTTTGAAGCTCACCTCTGCGTTTTCTTCACCCAGCCTGAGAAGTGCAGGTTATTCTGATGCAGGAGGGTTTGCCCTGACTGTGTGGGAGTACATAGGCAGCACCGGGCACTGGGCTGTGTGCTCCCACACAAACCAGTTCAGTGGCGCCCACGCAATCGGTGCACTAGCACTGGGCCACTGAGTCGTGAATACTTTCGCTAAAGATCACACGATAATGCTTACAAAGTGTAAGGGCTTATATATTGTGTCACCTTGAGAAGATTAGATGTTTACTTAAGCTACTCAGCAGGGAGCCGGGGTCCTCACCGTGTCAACGTCCTCCTGTGCGAGAGGAGGGCATGGAGACAGTGTGAGAGCCACACCTGCCCGGGGTGGGGGTCTCCTGCTTGCAACGAAAGAGAGGAAAACCGGCTTGTTCTCCCCGCTCCTGCTCTTGCTGATTTTGCTGTCGTCTGCCGCCTTGAACTGTTGCCCGTGTGCCAAGCCACCCTGCCTGGGAGCCAGCTGCTTATGGACTGAAACCTCCACAGACTGTGAGCTAAATAAAGCTTGCCTCCCTCAATTCTGGGCATCGGGTGTTGTGTCTCAGCAACCAAGACCAAAAGACAAGATCATATGGAGCAGCCCTCGTTTAGGACCTCTGGCCGTGGTCGGACACGTCTGGTTTATCGAGCCTGGAGGTTGCCTGTTGGGGTGCATGTGGTGGGGTGACAGTGAGGCTTTTAATAGTAGGCTTCATGACTCCTGTACTGTGGAAAAGTTACCCCTCTATTCTGCACTTAGCTTGACACATTCCGGCGAGAAATAATTAGAAACTTCCACTTCTGAGCAGGCTGTGGCGGTAGGACATACCGCCCCAGTACCCTGGAGACTGAGTAGAGGAGTTTTATGCCACAATGGACAGGACAGTGAGTGTATCTGAAAAGCACACCACAAAAGGAACCTCCAGGGCATGGTGGCCCACTCCTGGCACCACTCTGGGAGGTGAGGGAGGAGGCTGCCAAGTTCCAACCCAGCGCTGGCAACTTGCTGACATAGCAAGACCCTGTCTCGAAAAATGAAAAGGCTGGGGAGGTAGCTCAGTGCACAGGCTCTGGGTCCAATGTCCGCCTCTGCAGTTTAAAACATCGTCTACTTCTGCATCTTCCAAGTCCCTCCTTACACTGTCAGTAGATCCTGCTGTCAGTCCTCAGTTTCCGCATATTTCCCTTTATTTCTTTGGGTATTCTTAGCCTTTCCTTCCCTGCTTTATCAGCGGAGAATGGCAGCTCTCTTCGCTTACACAAGCTGAGGCAGCCAAAGAGCTGCGTTGCCTTTAGCTTCACTCCCCAAGAAGAGCGGGCTGTTTCCTTCCTCAGTGATCCTGCCCAGGAAGGAGCGCTTCCCCCAAGAGCCCTGACCTGCGAGGTGTCCTTCCCTCAGCTCCCGTCTCTCCCTCATGCGTTCTCTCAAAGGGCAGTGCTGCTTGTTTCCTGCCTTCTCACGGAGAGGCACTGCTGAGGCCCAGGCCTGATGTCCACAGAGCAGAGGGACACCCTGCGGGGCCCTGTCCATAGGCCTCCCCAAAGCCCCACTTCTCGATGTCCTCTGGGCTTCCCTGTATCATTGTCTTCTCGGTCTCTCTTGCCCCTGCCTTTCCTGTTCTGTGCTGATAGGTAGGAACCCCAGGCTTTCTTGACCCCAGGCAAGTACTTGACCAGTTTGCTGTACCCTCGTCCCGGCCTTGGCCTTTTAGTCCGTCTTCCTTGGCCTGTCTTCTCCCGGTCTCCCTGTCTCTCTGCTTCTGTCATTCCCTCCCTATCACTGTCACTCTTTGTTTCTCTCCACCCCATTCTTTCTGTCGCTTCTCATTCACCTGTCTTTCCTCCTTTCCCTGTGTGTCTCTTTCTTCTCTCTCCTCAGATCTCCTTCTGCCTACACACACACACACACACACACACACACACACACACACACACGCCTGACTTCATTATCCCCACAACGTTCTCTGCACCCGTCAGTCATTCTGAACTGGATCCCATCTTCTCCCTCTGTGGCATCCCTCTCGTGTCCTGGACACAATTTCTGGGCCCTCCCAGCATGGCCAGGGCCTGCCTCTGTGCTGTGCTCAGCATTCCCGAGGAGGCCTGCTGTCTCTGTGCCTCACCCTCTGCTCGCTATCCTACTGAATGGGCCTATTGCTCCCTGTCCTCACTACCCAGGGTAAGGGCTCTGTTCTATTGCGCATGCATCACCTCCTTCTGAGCATGCACAGTGGGGCCCTGAGCGAGGTGTCCCCACAAGGCCTCACCCTTTCTTTCCAAGATGAATCAGGGGTGCTCAAGGAGTGTAAGACACAGTTCAATGGCACTTTCAGGTTCAACTGTGTACTAACCAAATTTGCACTAGAGCATACAAATGCTCAACCCAGTGGGATGGGATCTCATTGTATCCATCTATGGATCCAGCACTCAATAAAACACAGGACAGTGGTAGCCAAACCAGAAGCTCACTTATGCTTTCCTTGCGGACAGTATTTCTCCTCCCAAGTGGTAAGGACTGCCGGACTTGAGCGCTGTAGAGTGGCCAGAGCACGGTGGACTGTGCACAGCGTCTTACTACTCCAACCTGCACACCACCTCCAATCAAGAGCCCGGAGAGGAGCAGTGCCTTGAGGAGGGCGACAACCAACTTGTGAGACATCCAGGTAAGTGTGAGTCCCCCAAGGGAAAGGCTGGCAGCACAGTGCCGTGGGGCAGGTCTGCGTGGAGCCCTAGGAGATGGTGGTGAGGAGGGTTTTACCTTGCAGTGTCCCGAGGGCCAGGTGACAGGAGCATGCAGGCACAGTGAAGGTGGTCTGCCTGGGGTTCCCAGTCACACAGCCCTTTCTCTTTGCATTGCTTTTGATCTGGCTGAAGTGTAAACCCTGCGGCGTCCCCTGTGCTCTTTCTGCAATGTCGTCTGGACAAGGGCAGTGTTCTGCCTCCTCATGTACTGTACACTGCACCGTGTAGTTTCACATTATCTCCTCCCCGTAAAGCTCCTTTCCCGCACCAACTTCCTTGTCCCTCTTTGTGAAAATCAGACCACAGTGGGGCATTGTCTTTATGATTCCAAACTCTTTGATGGCTCTGTCTTCGATGGTTAACTTGGATCATGTAACATGTGCATTCAGGAATGTGGTCCAGCTCCCAGGTGAGAGAGTCTGACTGAGATCTCGCACCCAGGAGGCCGTGGGGGCCCATGCCTGTACTCCTACCTTCTTGATACCCTGAGGTAAGAGGATGGTAAGTTCCCAGCCAGCTTCAGCCACTTATTCAAACATGAACTAACAATTCAAGTTGCGGGATGCAGCTCACGATCAGGGCACTTAACTGTCTGGTGTGAAGCCCCGAGGCAGTCTTCATTACCACAAAAATAATTTACACCCTTCAGCGCTGGGCCTGGAGGGCAGTGCTAGAATATCTGCTTACTGTACATGAGGTCCTGGGCTCTAGACCCAACACTGGAAAATAAGAAAAGGAATACAGAAAAAATATTTGCCCCCTGTGTCTCAGAAGGGAGATCAACTCCCTGGTGGAGGAAAGTACAGGGGGAAATAAATTGTGCGTGGATGGCGACTGTCAAAGGCGGGCCACTTCCAATACCGTTTGAGCTGTGGATGAGGTCGGGACCGCCGATGCTATGATAGAGTTCCTCAGCACGTGACACAGTTGCTCTTGGGTGAGCAGTAGAGTGGAGGCGAAGTAAGATGGGAGCAGGAATACACTCTGGAGAGTTCACGATGTGCTGACGTGAACTCATAATGCTTTCAGGGATCAGTTAATGTTTACTAGAAAGGGCCAGGGAGTAAACATTTTAGGTTCCACCAGCCATGTAATGTGTTTCGCCTGTACTCAGTTGAAACTTGCAGGGTCAGAGCAGCTCTGTTCATTTTCCATTGCCCCAGGACAAATCTCAGTGGTCAGCGGTTTGCTGCTCTCTCATAGTTCCCATGAGTCTCAGGTCTGGGCACAGCTTTGTCGGGTCCTCTGCTCAGATGTCACTCTGTATATGCACTGCGTCACCTGGCTGCCTCGTCCTTGGAGGCTCGGAGTTCCCATTCAGGCTCACGTGGTGACTGCACGACTGGGACCCTGTGCCAGTGGTATGAGGTCCCAGCTGGTAGAATCGGCCCCCGCTTTCCCGCCACGTCACCCTCTCCTTCCGCAGTTCAGGTCACCACAGTTGGTTTCACCAAGGCCAGCAGAAGGAGAGGCCCGTCCCTCTCGACATCCAGAGAGGCCCATCAAGGCAGTGACGTGTCACCACCTTTGCCTTAACCTGTTCGAGAGCAGCCAGCCCATGTGCTGCTCGCACTGAAACAGAGGGCATAACACAAGAGCTTGTCCACTGGGGGTCTGTCTTAGTTACTTTTCTCAAAGCTGGGACAAAATATCTGACGCCCAGAGTGAAAGGAGGAGAGGTTTATTTGACTCAAAGTTTGTAGAGGTTTTAGTGCATAGTTGGCTGACACCAAGGCAGGCTGGCATGGCAGAAGGGCATCACAGAGGACAAGGAGTCCATGGCAAGTCAGGGCAG
This sequence comes from Dinomys branickii, assembly GCA_004027595.1. Taxonomy (NCBI): domain Eukaryota; kingdom Metazoa; phylum Chordata; class Mammalia; order Rodentia; family Dinomyidae; genus Dinomys; species Dinomys branickii. The sequence continues at coordinate 19,400 of PVLD010024192.1, forward strand.
GCAGAAGGCAGCAAGCAGCAACTCCAAGGAACCTTAGCAGCTTCTTCCTGGCCCTTTATTCTATCCAGGCTGGGGGGCTAGGGACCTTGCCCAACCAAGCACTGGGCTAATTGAGTAACCACACACCCTTAACCCCAGCATGACATTCTGGAACCAGCCACCTCTGCAAAAGCCCCACCTATGACTGCATGAGGCTGTTGGGGGACATCGAGACCCAAGCCGCCACCTTCGGGCATGCCCACCGAGAACCACAGGGGTTGTGTGAATGTGTGTACTCCCACAACACTTTATTGACTCAAGTAGGCAGTAGCAGGAAGTGGCCTCGACGCCTCGTTGCTGACCTATGACTGAGACTTAACTGTTCTCAGCCTCTTCTTAGAAATAGCTTCACTGAGTCCATTGAAAACTGTGTGTTCATTACACAGTTCTTTGTACACAGTACTTTGTGTGCCCTAGAGCAGCTACTGAGTCCTTCTCTCCCCACCTCTCCATTCCCTACTATCTATTTCTGATGCGCTGTAAGCCAGTGTTGCTTCTTTTCCTTCCTCCAGTTGAAGAGACCGGGCATAGAGATCCCCGTCACAATTGTGCAGAAGATGCTCTACTCACCCGTGAAGGTATGGAAAGCCTGTGCTGCTCGGCTCTATTTTGGAAGATTCCGGTCACAACCACATGCCAAGCTGTGAGGGTGACCAGGAAGTAATTTTTATTCCTGTTGCCCAGGAAATCTAGCATGAGAGGCAGATGGTCTGCAGCTAAACTCCACCCCATGTCCCTTCTCCACTGCAGAGTTCCTATTTTCCCCTGTGTACTCTATGGTCGTGTAGCGGTGAGCTACTTGATATTAGTAAATATCCCATCCTCCGTAGAGGTTCTATTTCTACTTTCCTTTGACTCATACAATTATGGACGCATGGTTTTTGTTTTCCTTAAGAGTTCTATATAATTTCAGGGCTTATTTTATTTTTTATTTTAAAAGTTACACATTCAAATGTTATGGTAAGAAACGTTGTACAAAGAGGTCCTGTGCTCTTTCCTAGATTCCTGAAATGATACCATCTGGCCAAGCAATTGACGTGGGTCCACTGTGTAGAGTTTCTCAGATCTCACCAGCTTCCCGTGTTCGCCTTTGTTTGAATTTACGCCCTTCAGTTCTGTTTCCTGTCACCACCATCACCTTCAAGAAGCAAAACTTGTCGTCCCCCAAGCTCCCTTGCTCCCCTTACAGCAGAACGGCCCCACGCTTCCCTCCGCCCCAGTCCCTGACCGGGCCCCATGGCTATAGTTTGAGATGTTTAAGCAAATAAAAAATATGTGTTTGACTCTTCGAGATTGGCTCCTTCACTTAGAATAATCCCACAGAACCCCAGCTACCTACCTTGTGCCTCCTTATGGCAGAGCAGTCCTTCCTCGCAGGTGTGTAGCACAGCTTGTTTGCACACCCGTCCCTCTCGCTCAGAGACACTGGTGTCGTTTCCAGTCTAGGACGATGAACACTTGTGGGCAGATTGCCCGCAGAGCCCGCGGTCTGCATCGCTCCGCGAGAAAGGCACGCGCGGGCAGCTGCCGCTTTACACGCCTAGTTTGCTTTGCTATGATTCATTGTTTGCTGTCCGGGAGACTGAGCCCAGAGGACCTGTCTGTGCTGGGAACGTGGAACACATCCAGTTGGACTCCAAACTCATTAGGCGTGGGAACGCACTCTCGGGAGAAACTGTCAATTGAAGACATTTAGAAAAGCAGTTTGTCTTCGTTTTGCTTTGGTTTGGTTCGGTCTTTTAGACAGGGTCTTACTCTGTAGTTCGTGGTGACTTTGATCTCACGATCCTCCTCCCTCAGCCTCCATATGCTAAGATTCCAAGCGCACCACCAAGCCTGGATTATTGTTTTTGAGACAGCGTTGGGTTGCTTTTGCCTGTCATATTTAGCTAATATTTTTCTTATGAGTATTAGTCTTTAGCTTCTCTTTTGTTGCCCTTGCAATTTATTGATTATTATTATCATTATTATTTGACAGTACTGTTGATCAATCTCAGGGCACTGGACACTTTTTTCCTTAATTTTTTGAGACAGAGTTTCTTTATGCAGTTCAGGCTGGCCTTGACCTCACTTTGTTGCCCAGGTTGGTCTCAAACTCCCAGCCATCCTCCTGCCTCAGCCTCCAGAGTGCTGGGATTACAGCCATGCTCCACCACGCCCAGCTCACACTGGACAATTCCTGTACATGACAGCCCACTCTTTTTCAGGACTGGGAGATGAACCCAGGGCCTTTTCACTGAGCTGGATCACCAGCCCCTCAGCCTTTTCAACTTTTGAGACAGGGTCTCTTCCTAAGTTACCAGTCTGGGTTCAAACTTGCACTGGTGCTTTTTGAGCCTCCCGGAGTCCTGGATTCCAAATGTGTGCCCCCACACCTGGCTAACATTGCACGGTGTTTGCCGGTGGAATTCCCTTTAGGTTGGCCCCTGTGTACTGTCGGCCTGTCCGCATAAACTTGGCAGCTCCACTGCTTTCTGGGATGAGAGGGCTCGCCCCGCTCAGTTAAATTCGCCCCTCTCCTAGACTGAGGATGTGTCCTTTCCCCAAGATCTAGTTTCTGTAAGTGCGGAATGTTTAGTGCCATCATGTGGGCGGCAGGGCTACTCATTGCCGCCAGGTTGGTCACACTTTGGAAGCTTGTCACTGGATAAAGCAAGAGAATGCACACATTGGAAGAGAAAAATTCAGAATTCCAACCACTATTTTTCATTCAAATAGAGGATTGAAGGATTTGTTCTTTTCTCTTTCTATATGTTTTAGCTAGTAAAATCTCGCTTCCTGGTAAGATTGACACAAGTATCTAAGTGCTTTAACTATCTACATGTGTGCATTTGTATCTAAGTTACCAAACAGCAACTCATGTTGAACTTTCAATACCAAAGATTATGCCCAACACCCATATTAATAACCCTAGCGTAGTGTGTGTATATAAGGTGTTTTCTGTGTAGTGCTGGAGAGTGAACTCAGGGCCTTTGCACCGAGCCACATCCCCAGTCGTTTCTCATAGTTTATTTTGAGATTGGGTCTTACTAAGCTGCTAAGTTTCACAGGCTGGTCTCAAACATGGGATCATTTTGTGTCCGCTTCGCAGATTGCTCAGAATACAGGCCTGGGCCCCCATGACCAGTTAATAATGAGGGGTTTACGGCTGTTTTTTTCTGGTAGAGAATTGGCCTGAATCCAGGGCCTATACTAGTCAAGCACGCTACCCTTGAACTATGCTCCCAGCCCCAACAACTTTAAATGTCAGATCATTAACCACATCAGGAAAAAAATAATGCTCATACTTGAACTATTTTATATTAATGTCCTGGATATAAAATAAAGTCCTGATTGTGTATCCTGTATCTGAAAATCAAAAACCATGTAATATGAACCAGTACTGTATATATCATTAAAAGAAAAAAATACTTTAATTAGAGAATGACAATGCTTTATTAGTATGTAGCTTTTCAGTTGAATACTTATCAAACTATTGGTTTAGGCTTATTCATGGATTCTCAGCACATGTTACTGAGTAAAGATTGCAATTATCTGCTGTGTATTTCAGAAAGTTAGATTTTTTTCCTGTACTACAGATTGAACCCAGCTCCTTCACACTGAATCCAAAGCTGCCTTTCATTTTTTATTTTGAGCTAGGGTCTCGCTAAGATGCTACATCGCCCAGGCTGAACTGGAACTTGCGATTCTCCTGCCTCCCCATGCCCAGGTATAAGGAAGAAATCTGAAAGACTTTTCCATGAAGAAATGACAAATGACCAGGGATATAGCTCAGTGGCACAGCACCTGCCTGGCAAGCGCAAGGCCCTGAGTTCGATTCCTGATACCAAAGAAACAGAGAGAGAGATGTCTGAGGAAGTCAGTGAATTGAATTCAACTTCACACGACATGCACAGCAGATTGCATTTCTTACCTTACCTGAGCTGCACCACCGACTGGCCTCTTCACCCTGCCTTTCCTGCCTCAGTGGGTTCCATGTGCTGTTTCCAGTTGATTTCCCTCAGTTACCCTAATTTCCCCTGGGATTCCTGCTTTGGCGCCTGGATTGCTTAAAGCGTCGTTTGATTTCTACCTGTTTTGGGATTAGTCAGTTTTTCTTCTACCATTGATTTCTGAGTTCTTGTACAGTGTTCTGGAAAGATACACTCTGTGACTTCAGTCTTAACATTTGTTAAGACTGGTTTTGCAGCCTGGCCTTGTGGCCCACGCCCCTAACCCTAGCACACTCTACTGGGTGGCCAAGGCTAGAGGATGGCAAATTAAAGCCCAGACTGGGGCAATTTAGCAACTTAGGGAAACCTTGTCTCAAAGTGGAAAATAAGAAAAGGGCTGGGGAGATAGCTCAGCGCAAAAGTCCTGGGTTCAGTTCCCAGTACCAGGAATCAGGCAAACCAATTTACATGGTACCCTATTGATGTGTATAATTGATAGGTTTTCACATATCAGGTAAAAAAATACACTTTGAGCCAGTGTGGTAAAGCGTGCATGTAATTCTGGGAGGCTGAGGCAGGAGCATCATCATTTCTAGCCCAGCTTGAATAACATACAGAAGTAGTGGGATTTGCCTCAAAATTAAAAAAAAAAAAGAAAACGAAGGAAATAGCTGGGTCTTGTAGCTCAACTGAAAGGCCCTGGTTCCAATCCTCAGCACCACAAAAAAGGTAAATTGGTAAAAGGTATGAAGAGACATTTCACAAAAGAAGTTACACAGAGAGTGGGTAAGAACATGCAAAGATGTTCACTACCATCAGCCATCAGTGAAATACAAGACGGCAGTGAATGATCGGTCCACGCGTATCAGAACGGCTGAAATCAAATACTGTGACACTCCAAATGCTGGGGAGTAAATCCTAGATCACCTTTTGTCTTCTGTACTGCAGATTGAACCCAGGGAGTGCTGAGTTCTGTCCCCAGCCATTTTTCCTCCTGCCTCAGCCTCCCCAGGAGCTGGGATCACAGGTTTGTACCACCCCGTTGGCTCTTTGTTGTTGATTTTTCAGTAGCTCGTGTTTGCAGTGCATAACGATTACATTCCTCGTGGGGAGTTGGTGCCCCGACATAACACACCTGACGTCTTTGCACGCCCCCTGTCTGTCCCTCCTCCCCACCCTCCATCTCTGTCCCCTGCGTGCAAAGGGTGTATCTCCATATTTACTTTTCTTTGTTTTATTTGGTGCCGGGAATCGAGCTCAGGACCTTGAGCTTGCCAGGCAGGCACCGTGCTACTGAGCTACATCCCGGCCCTCCTATTTACTTTTACCTTTTACTTTGCTCTCGATTTATGTTTTGAGTTTCTCTTTTCAGAGAAACCCTATGATATTTCATTTGTGTATCTGGTTCATTTCACTTAACATTACAGTTCTAAGGTGTACCCATTTTCCTGCAAATTATTCATTTTTATCCTTCTTTATAGCCTTGCACTCCATTGTGTAGCTTTCTAGTGGAATTGTTTCTTTGTACATTCTTGAGTTTTAAAAGTTTCTCCCACACCAGGCATGGTGACTTATCTTTGTAATTACAGAACTCTGGGAGGCTGAGGTAGGAGGATCATAAGGTCAAGCCCAGCCTGGGTAATTTAGCAACTTAGCAAGACCTTGTCTCAAAACAAGAACAACAACAAGAACAACACATACATTGAGTAGGTAGCTCAGTGGGAAGGCCCTGGCTTCACTTAGCAGCACCACAAAACTGCAATGAAAGAAAAGTAAGGAGAGGACAGGGGATATAGCTGAGTGGAATAAGTGCCTGTCTGGCAAACACAAAGTCCTGAGTTTGATCCCTGGTGCCGCCAGAAAAAGTAAGGTGAGAGAAAGGAAGGGTAAGAGGGAGGGAGAGAAAGAAATGTGGCAAAAGCTATGAAGAGGTATTTTACCAAAAAGATACGCTGATAATAAATACACGAAATTTTGTTCACAGTCACTAGCTGTTCTGAAATAAAAGTTTAGACTGCACTTAAATACCAATGCACGTCTATTAGGACGGCTGGAATGAAATACAGTCACACCCAAAGCACTGGAGAGGGCACACAGAAACTTCATCAGTCTTCCCTCCCTCCTTCCCTCCCTCCTTCCCTCCCTCCCTCCTTCCTTCCTTCCCTCCCTCCCTTCCTCCCTCCCTTCCTTCATTCCCTCCCTTCCTCTCTTGCTTTTGCTGTAGTGGGTTGAAACTCAGGCACTGCTGAGCTGCATCCCTAGTCCTTTCTTCCTCCTGCCTCAGCCTCTCGTGCGGCTGGCTTTCAGGCTTGTGCCCCCATGCCTGGCACAGTTCGTAAATAGGAAAGCGAGTACTCCACGGTAACAGCGTCTGATAATTTTCCAAAGAATAAAGAATAAACCTTAAAAACAAGATGAAAACAGGAAATGAGGGAGGAAATTTAAGAGGTAAAGAGACCCTATGACGGAACACACAGCCCCACAGACCCTCCACAGTGCGGCAGCCTCATCCCCCACCTGCCGTGACCCTGTGCTCACCCCGGAGACCTGTCCCACTCTTCCCA
>PVLD010024193.1:0-25930 GCA_004027595.1 Dinomys branickii
TTTATTCATCTGTTTTATTTTTTAACTTCTACTGGTTCCATTCAGAAAATTTAAGTGGGTGGCTTCCAGTTTCCTGTATCTCATTGCCCCTTGAGTTGTCCAGGATGGGCTAGAGGTCTGGGGTTGCATTTTGCTTCTGCATCTTGTCATTTTCTATTTTTTAATTTTATTTTGTTTTCTGGTTTATACTTGTAAGTTTCTTATGGTAAATAGCTTTATCACTACCATTGAGGCATCCCTAGGAAATATCTGTTCCACAGGGATGTCTTCTAGGTGTACATGGTTCTTTGTCTTTGTGTCTGTCCCAAGATCCTACCTTCACAATTTACTATGGATGAGAAGTTGCTATTTGGCTCAGTTGTCAGTCCTTCAGCACTAGACTATAGTGATGATTACGACCCCAGACAATCACAGTGTTGTCCTAAAATATAGAACAACTGATTACAACAGGAATGGCACCCTGGCTAAAACAGTACAATTAGCAATAACAACATCATCTAGCACAGCCTAGAAATGACAAACTCTGTAAATATGCAATTTTTAACCGTAGGAGCAAGATTATAGTTATACAACAAATTGTAACATATCTCAGTAACTTGCAGACAATGAGTTTCCCCTTAGTAGAGTGATTTTTAACCTAACTGCATGGGGAGGGGAATTTAAGAGGGATAGATGGAAAAAACATAGATAAATGAAGAGAAATAAAGTAGAAGCAAGGCTGAAGGACAAATGATGGTCACCCAAATTTTGGGACAGTGACGAAGAGGACAGGAGAGAAAGAATGAAGAAGAAAGCAAGAAACTATTGAAGTGAACCAGACGGGCTAGAGACAGTGTTCACTCACATGAATAAAAATACAATAAAATTCCTCTTGTGTCCACAGTCCTTTGGTAGTGTCCAAGTCAGAGCCCAAAGCTGTGCTGATAACTCCACAAAATCTACACTGGGATTCGTTGTGGATATAAGGCTTATCTTGGCCTCTGGATGAGGAAGCTGGTGCCAGTCTTCAGCCAGCAATTTTCTGTATGCCCCCTTGTGGCCTGCCTACATTTCCTTACTCTGTTACTGTGTCACTCTCTCAGTTGCTGTGGCTCCCTCAGAGACAGCCTAGGGGTTCTCCTGGCCCTGTGTACAGTTGGGTCCTCCGAGTCCTTGCACAACCTGCTCTGTTCATACCTCTGTCCTCTCATGCTGCCTGTTGCAGGGTGTGGGCAGTGTAGGCGTAGTGATTATGCTGCTGTCACTGCCACAGAGACAGCCCAAAGCTGCTCAGTCCCCTTCAATCTCCTGTCCAGCTGGGGCAGTACTGACCTCCCACTCATTGCTGCATAGCAGCCCAAGCCTGCTTAAATCCCATGTGTCCACATCCCACTCTCAAACCATGAGTTGTAAGTTAGGAAGGGCCATTCTGTCCCATTACTTTCACTGCCTCCACCACAGGCCCTGACGTTGTTGTAGCTAGAGGTTCCATTTAGCTGCTACGGTGCACAGCAACAACAAAAATACAAAACAAGACAAAACATAAAAAACGGGCAGGCCATCAGAGAGAGTGGTTTCCTGGTCACTCGCCCTGTGTGTGTTGGCAAAACTTGCTGCCAGGCTACAGCGTCCTCTGTGTGGAGGAAGGCAACAGAGGCAAGGGACCTTCTATTACAAGTCTATCCTGTCTGACGTGATTTAGCCACACTACTGCAGTCTGTCTATTGTTTGGAAACTTCCTACAATTGCAGTTTCTGCTCCACACAGAGGCGGCAGTTCCACGAGCAGCCTTGTGGGCTGGTTCTCCGTTTTATAAAGCCTTACGTCTATGTTTGGTTTGATCTACAAGTAATTTATCTGAGATGGATTGTGGCATCAAAATGTACTCCGCGCTCTCTCCTAATGACTTGTGTTCTGAGTTGTTTTTCTCGGAGCAACTCCAGTGTAGCTCCTCCTCTACTCGGCCGTGTTGGATCTTGTTGGTATAGAGATTTTATTTACTTCGTAGCTTGTGTATTTGCATTACTGAAATCATCTATATATCAGCATTGGCTTATTTTTCTTTCCTGGTCTGTTCCAAGAGTGATTAAAGTCTTGAGCTATCTGTCTGAGCTGTTTTGTCAGCTCTCTCTGTACACGTTTGGAGGCTCTGTTACTAGGGTAAACAGACGTCCATCGTGCTTTTATCTTCATGCTTCAGAAACTATGTAATTGTCTGTCATGTCTGTCTTTGCCCCTTACGTTATTTTGTCTTGAAGCCTATTTCTTCAGATTTTAATATTGCTACTCTATGTTTTTAGTTCTAGAGGTTTAGTATACTTTTCTAGTCTTTCTTAATGAGTTCAATTTTTAGTAGAAAAGAACACTATCGATTTGTATGTATTGATTTTGTGTCCTGCTACATTGATGAATTTATTAGTTCTAAAAGTTTTCAATGGATTTCTTTTATGTAAAAGATGAACCTATCTGTGAATAAAAATAGTTTGACTTACTTATTCCCTAAATGTATCCCTTTGGCTTCTTTCTCCTGCCTGATTGCTCAGACTAAAGCTTTGAGTACTACTTTGAACAGGAGTAGTGAGAGGGGTCACCCTTGCCTTATCTGCAATTTTACAAGAAATACTTTTAGCTTTCCTCCACTTAGTAAGATGTTGGCAGTTAGTTTTTCATAAATGGCTTCTATCATTTTGAGAGAAGGTCCTTCTCTATTTTCATCAGAGTTTTTGTCATAAGTGGACACTGGATTTTGTCAAAGCCTTTTTCTCCATCTATTGAGATGATCCTATGATTGTTGTTGTTATGGTTGATACATTGTGTCAACCTGGGGAATCTAGAGGTTTAGCTGAGGGACTCAGGAGGAAGCTGAGGTGCTTACTTTGGAAACATCCTGAGCCTGTGGAAGAGGAGGGCATGGAGATTGTGTGAGAGGTTCACAACCCCTGGGTGGGGGTAGGCTTTTTACAACGTAGGGGAGGAAAGGAGGCCAGCTAGCAGCCATTCCTCCCTTTTGCTGGTTGTTTCTGCAGTGCTCTGCTGCCCTGAACGTTTTGCCCTCTGCCATGTGCCACTCTGCCTCGGAGACAGCCAAGTATAGACTGAAACCTCCTCAAACTGTAAGCTAAATAAACCTTTCCTTCCTTCATTTTGGTTGTTGGGTATTTTGTCTCAGCAACAAAAGAAAGTAACCAAGACAGTTGTATTTGCTTCTGTTTATGTAATGTACTATGTTTTGTTGATTTCTGTATATTGAACCACCCTTGCATCTTTGGGATGAAACCAATTTAGTCATATTCTATTACCTTTTTTAATGATTTTTTGCATTCTGTTTGCAAGTATCTTTTTGAGGATCTTTTGCAATTATGTTCATTAAAAAGATTGGCCTGTAGTTTTTCTTTTTTTTAGTTAAGTCCTTCTCTGGTTTTTGTATCAGGGTAAAAGTAGTTTCCAAGAATGAATTCGATACTGCCCCTTATCTTTTACTTTCATGGAACAGTTTGAGGAGTACTGGCATTAGTTTTTCTATGAAGTTAAACTAGAATTCTGTGGCAAATCTATCAGGTCCTGAGATTTTCTTAGTTGGTACAGTTTTTGTTACTATCTTATTTCATTGCCTGTTACTGGTCTGTTTTAGTTTTTATGTCTTTGTGGTTCAATTTTGGCACTTCTTATGTGTTTAGGAACTTCTCCATTTCTTCTAGGTTCTCCAATTTACTCAAATAGAAGTTTTCAAAAAGGTTTCTTATAATCCTCTGGATTTAAGCAGTACCTGTTATGTTTATACCTTTCTCATTTCTAATTGGATTGATACTGATTTTTACTTTCCTTCCTTTGGTACATTTGGTTAGTTTGTCAGTCTTGTTTACCCTTTCAAAGAGCCAACTCTTTCATTTATGGATCCTATGTATTATTTTTACTCTCAATTTCATGAATTTATGTTGCAATATTTATAATTTCTTTCCTTCTACTAATTTTGAACCTTCATTATTCTTGTTTTATGGAAGTTTGAGATGCATAATTAGGTGATTTATTAGAGACCATACCAATCTTTTAGTGTATATATTCACTGTTATAAACTTCCCTTGTAGTGCTGCTTTCATTAAGCCCCATAGGTTTTGGTATGTTATGTTTCCATTGTCATTTGATTCTGAGAACTTTTAAATTTCTACCCTGATTACTTTTATGAATTAATGTATTTTTTACCTCCATGTACTTGTGCAATTCCTGTGGTTTCTTTTCCTATTGACTTCCAGTTTCACTTAGTTATAACCCATTAGTATACAGATTATTTCTACTCTTTCTTTTTAAGCATACTTTATGGCCCAAAATATAGTCTATTTTCAAAAAAGGTCTATGTACTTATGAAAAAATGCATATGCTATTGTTGTTACATAAAACACTTTCTAGATATCTGTTGAGTCTCTTTGTTTATGATATGGTTATTTTACATTTCTTTGTTGCTGTTTGTTGTTGGGGGGGAGCTTTGTCTAGTTGGCATGTCTATTTGTGAGAGTGAGATATTGAAGTCCTCTGCTATGATTGTGTTGGTGTCTATATGTCCTTTTATATCCAATAGTTTTTGTTTTATAAAATTGGTGCATATATATGCATAGTGGCAACTTGGTTCATGAACTTAATTCCATGATTCTGGAACAGATGGTCACATTCATGGTCATTAAGGAAAGACAGCCTCCATCATGATCCTCACCTAATGCAGGGTTCATAAACAAAAACAAAATTTTGTCAAATACTGCTGTTTATGAGATAAATTGTTCACAAACAAAAGTATTCGTGAACCAATATACTATATACTGTATACTATATAGAGTAGCAATCTTTACCTCTTCTGACCAGTTTTGGTGTGGAATATACTGCATCTGAGAAGACAGTTATTCCTGTTTGCTTTGGGCTCTGGTTGCACAGAATATCATTTTCCTTCTTTTCACTTTCAGTCTATGTGCTTCCTTTGGAATGAGATGTGACTATTGAAGCGCGTATGTTTGCACTTTGCTTTTTAATCCAATATGCTATACTTTGTCTTTTGATTGGGGAGTTAAGATTATTGACATTGACAGTTATTATAAATTATTTACTGAATCTGTGATTCCATTACTTTTTCAGTGCCAATTCCTTTATTTTTCCCCTTTTGTTTAACTACTCTTCCCTTTAGATGTATACTGCCTTTCAGCTCTTTGGTGTTGGTGGTCTCCCCATCCAGGGTTCCCTTAGTGTTTATGTAAAGGTGGTACAGTGTTTGTTTAGGTTTTGTCATGGAAAGTACTTATTTCCTTGTCAATTTTGATGGACAATTTTGCAAAATACAAAAGTCTGGATTGGCAAACATTGTTCTTTTAGGGGTTGAAAATTTCACTCCAAAGTTTCTTGGCTTTTAAGGTATGCACTGAGAAATTGTTTTTCTGATAGATCGACCTCTATAGATTATCTGTTTTTTTTTTTCCTCTCACAACTTTTACCATTCTCTTTTTGCTCAATTTCTGGAACTTTGATAACAATGTATTACGGAGAGATCCTTTTCTAGTAGTGGTTATTTAGGGTTTGAAGGCTAATTGTCACATTGTTTAATGAAATGAGGCATGTTTATCTGAACCCCCTCAGTAGGACATGGCATGATGTACATAAATGTCAGGGAAGAGATATTGATTAACAAGGCTCAGGTTCTTTGATATGAAAGGATTCAGAACGTATGTGAAATTAGCTGAATTTGGACTGGAGGATACAGTTAGACTGTCTTGCAGATACTCTCTGCAAGATCCATTAACATCTCATCTTTCCCACAAGGCCATGCTCTTGTAGAAGACTTAAGAGGAAAATGAAAGGGATTTTGGGAACAGTGGAAAAACACGGCGGGGGGGAGGCTTGCTGGAAGAGTACATGAAAAGACTTTATATAAACTCCCAGAAAACAATGTGTTTCAACCCACTGAATACTCAATGAGTGGCCATGTGAGGGCTTCCTTCAGGAGCCAAAGCAAAGAGCCAAAGGGGAAAGTGAGAAGTTGAGTATTTAAAGCACATGCTCCTGTGAACCTGAGAAGGAATACATCTATCTCACAGCTGATGAAAAGCACTCTTTGCATGTATACCATTCTCACAGTAACCATGCTTACAGTGGACTTTACTTTTGTCTAAGAGCAAAGTCAAACGGCTGCACCGAGTCAGCATTTCTGGGAGTAAACCCTAGGAATTTGTTCCACAAATAAGCTTCCTTGAGGATGAAGGTATGGGGCCAAGTTTTGGAACCACTAATTTGTAATCTTTTGTATCACTGAGTTGGCCCATAGACTTACATAATTGAAAATCACTAAACCATGGATATTCCTGGCTCTTTCTCACATGTGAAGAAAAGTTCGTTCAGGGGGTATGAGTTCATTTGGACCTGGAAACAACAGCAGTTCTCCTGTACCGACAGTGAGTAAGCCCTCTGGTATTCAGTCCCAGCTTAGTAATAATGAGGACTCTGATGTCCCCTCCCACCAAACAACGGCGCTGCTAAGACCCTTCAGCCGCAGAGCACAGGGTTTGATTGTGAGGCAGAAAAGCTGCATTAACGTGCAGCATCTTTACTGTAGTTCTTCTGTTACCCATTATATGATGGTTTCCTGGAAGACTGAAGAGAACATTGAACTTTTTAAAATGACTCTAACCATGGAACAGCTGATTTGTACAGTTAGGAGCACAATACTGGATGCTGCAGAGCTGTCCATCTCACATTGTAAACATTTCCCTTGTGTTCCAAAGGTAAGCATTTTACTCCATGTGTTCTGTTAGGACAGGGTTCTCTGTGTGAGGAAATCACTTTTTCCTTCTTAAACCAAACCACAATCATCGTTCTTCCCCTAAATGACAGTTGCTTTTCTTTTCCCTCTAGTTTTCTAAGGAGTTAGAAACTCCTTTTGTATTTTTCCACAGATCAAGCTTAGGTGCACATAGGGTTTCTCTGTCCCAGGTACTGTATTAGATACTAGGTACTACTTTGACCTAAAGAGTCCAGCCTTAGCAAAAGTTAGGTGTGGTGAGGGATATGCCCTCTATTTTGCAGTTCAAAAAAGAAGGTTCGGTGAGATGACAGACCCTGGCCAAACTTATTTCAGCAGCGGTTCCCAGGCGTCCTATGATGTTAGACCTCTAGCTCTTTTCACAACATGAGTGGTTTTCAAATGATGTTCTGTGGAACTTTAATATTGCAAGTATATATTTTGGGGAATGTGCAAATGTGAGATATAAATCTCATGTTTACCTGTTATAAACCATACTTCTGGACATTAAGGACCTTCCCTTGACTTGCGCAGCTAGGTGCACAAATTTGCGTGCTTTACTTAAAATAAAATTTGTCCTATCAGCTCTGTGCTTTATAAATGTGCTTTATAAATGTGCTGATAATTAGACATGTTTTTTGCGATACTGCTCTTTTGTTACATTCAACATACTAATACTTTCATAAGTTCCACAAATAAGATATGTGTGTTATAGTCAACTAAATGCCAAACAAAACACAGGAACACCTGCTAGATGTGTTCACTTTCCACAGTACGTAGTGTTGTGAGGTTAGAATTGAATATAGAGCAAGCTTGTGTTAGTCATATGATATTACAAAAATAGAGATGACTGTTTTTGTACACTAAATGGGATTATTAAAAGGAATTCATTTCATTGTTAAGTATTACTGTGATTATTTCTGAGAATTTTAATTCGCTTTTAACAGTAAAATATCCATTTTAATCATCTTAAGATCATAAATTGGTTATAAAGACTGTGCAACTCTTTTCTATATGATTTATGATTTTTCATTCAATCAAAACAAAATAGAAATCAATAAGATGGTGACACTGATACTAGTTCACAGCTATAATCCACAATGCATGAATTCAGTTTGTGTGGTCACAAAACTCTTATTTTTTTAATTTTAAAAGTAAAAGAACGAAAATATTAGCAAACAGACACAAAGTAGCACAAGAACAATACAAAAACTGAATTGTAGATAAGGTGACAGGGAACAATAGTTGTTGCATTACATATTGATAAATTCATACTGTATGTTCAGGATAATGCATATAGACATACAAGATTGATCAAACAACTAGTCATTGACTGTTCCTCACAATAAAGCAACATTAGACAATAGTGCAACCATGTTAGCCATCCTGCATATACATACACAGATACATAGCTATCCCTTTCTTTCTTTCTCCTTCCCCTCATCCCAGTTGCTCTTTACTTTTGAGGAGTTTCCTTTCATATCTCCTAATTTATATTCCCACTTTCAGGTTCTTACACTAATGATACAATACACTGTTTGCACATACACATCTGATTTATTTCACTTATGAGGATGGTCTCTAATTGTGACCATTTGCCTATAAAAGCCTCAAGTTTGTCTTTCTATATAGCTGAGTAATATTCCATTATGTAAAAATGCCAGGTTTTTTATCCAGTCCATAGTTTTTTTATCCAGGTTTTTTTATTTGGGTTGCTTCCATGACTTAGCTATTATAAATTGCACTGCTATAAACATGGGTCCACATATATCACAGTGATGTGATGTTTTCAGATCTTCTGGGAAAATACCCAGAAGGGGAATGGCTGGGTTGAATGGGACCTCTAGACCTAGTTTGCTGAGGAATCTCCAAACCGATCTCCACAGTGGTTTCACCAGTCTGCATTCCCACCAATAGTGCAGAAGAGTTCCCATTTCTCCACAGCCTCACCAGCATTTGTTATTGGTTGATTTCTTAATGCTGGCCAATCTTACTGGGATGAGATGAAATCTCAATGTTGTTTTTATTTCCATTTCTTGAATGACGAAAGATGTAGGACATTATCTCATATATTTATTTGCCATTTGTATTTCTTTTTCTGAAAAGTGTGTATTAATCTCAGATGCCCATTTCTGGATCAGGTCTTTGAATTTGGACAGGTTCATGTTTTTTAATTCTCTGTATGTTCTAGATAGAAGACCTTTGTCCAAGGGACAGCCAGCTAGGACTTTTTCCTAATTTGTGGGTTTTCTTGACTCTGCTTGTGATTTCTTTAGATGTTCAAAACTTTTCAGTAAGATGAAGTCCCAGTTATTGATTCTTTGAAGTGTTTCCCTTGCAGTTTGATTTTTGTTCATGAACTCTCTGCCTACCCTTATGTCTTCAAGATTTTTATCTACTTTCTCTTTCAATAGCTTTAGTGTTCCTGTTTTAATATTGAGATCTGTGATCCATTTTGACTTGAGTTTGGTGCATGGTGATAGACTCGGGTCTATTTTCAATCTTTGGCAGGGAGCAAACCAATTTTTCCAGCATCATGTATTAAAGAGACTTTCTTTCTTCCAGTGAATTTGTTTGACTCCTTTGTCAAAGATTAGGTGGCTGAATGTGTTTGTGGTTATGGCTGCATCTCCCAGTCTGTTCCATTGATACTGTGGTCTATCTTTCAGCAAGTACCAGGTAGATTTATTACAGTAGCTTCATAGTACATTTTCCAGTCAGGGATTGTGATTCCACCTGACTTGTCTTTGTTGCCTAGAATTACTTTTCCTATTCAGGGTCTCTTCGGGTTCCAGATGAATTTAAGGAATTTTTTTTTCTCTAGATCTGTGAGATATGCTAATGGTAGTTTCATGGGAATTGCATTGAATCTGTACAACAGTTTTGGTACTATGGCCATTTTTACAGTATTGGTTCTTCCTATCCATGAGCAAGGAATGTTTTTCCATTCATTGAAATCCTCTTCAATCTCCTTTTACAGAGTACTAGAGTTCTCATTGAATAGATCTTTTACTTCTTTTGTTAGACTGATTCCTAAATATTTCAATTTCTTGGATGCTACTGTGAAAGGTATGGTTTCATTAATTTCTCTCTGTTTATTGTTTGTGTATAGGAGTGCTGTTGATTTTTGGGTGTAGACTTTGTATCCAGCTACACTGATGAATTCGTTGGTTAATTCAAGGAGTCTTCTTGTGGAGTTTTTGGGGTCTTCCATGTAAAGTATCATGTCATCTTCAAATAGTGATAATTTCACTTCTTTCACTCCTACCCTTATTCCTTTTATTTCTTTCTCTTTAATTGCTATGGCTAATGCTTCTAGAACTATGTTGAATAGGAGTGGTGACAGTGGACATCCTTGTCTTGTTCCTGATTTTAAAGTAAAAGCTTTCACTTGTGGTCCATTTAATATGATGTAGGTCATTGGTTTGTCATAGATGGCTTAGATCAGATTGAGGTAAAGATCATCTATTCCTATTTTCTGTAGGGTTTTTAGAATGAATGCATGTTGGACTTTGTCAAAAGCTTTTTCTGTATCTATTGAGATGATCATATGGTTTTTGTCTTTGGCTCTATTGATACGGTGTATAACATTAACTGATTTGCAAATATTGAACCATCCCTGCATTCCTGGAAGGAATCTGACTTGGTCACTGTGTATGATTTTCTTGATGATTTGCTGCATTCTATTTGCTAGTATTTTATTGAGTATCTTTGCATCTATATTCATTAGGGAGATTGGTCTGTAGTTCTGTTTCTTGGTTGGGTCTTTCTCTGGTTTTGGTATCAGTATAATACTTGCCTCCAGAAATGAGTTAGGGAGAACTTCTTCCTTTTCAATTTCATTGAAGAGTTTGAGGAGTGTTGGTATTAAATCTTCTCTAAATTTCTTGTATAATTCTGCTCTGAATCCATCAGAGGCTGGGCTTTTCTTTGTCAGTATGTTTTTATCATGTTTTCAATATCATTAATTGATATTGAGTTGTTCAAGATTTTTATATTTTCTTGATTCAACTTTGGTAATTTGTACATTTCTAGGAATCTGTCCACTTCTTCTGAGTTTTCTGTCCTATCAGGGTAAAGATTTCCAAAGTAGGTATTAATGATCTTTTGAATTTCTATAGGATCTGTAGTGATTTCATCCTTTTCATTCCCTATTGTATGAATATGAGGTTTTTCCTTTTTTTTTTTAATAATGTTGGCTAGGGGTTTATCAATTTTATTTATTCTTTCAAAGAACCAACTCTGGTTCATTACTTTCTGTAGGATTTTCTTCATCTCAATTGGATTGATTTTGGCCCTGATCTTTATAATCTCCTCCCTTCTTTGGGCTTTGGGCTTTACTTGTTCTTTTTCTCTAAAAGTTTGAGGTGCAGCAGTAGACTATTTACTTATTCTCTTTCTGTTTTCCTTATGTGTAAGTTCACTGCTATAAATTTCCCTCTGAGGACTACTTTCATTGCATCCCACAGATTCCAGTAAGTTGTATGTACATTTTCATTTGTTTGTAGATATTTTTTAATTTCTTCTTTAATTTCTTGTGTGACCCATTGGTTGTTCAGGAGGTTGTTGTTTAATTTCCAAGTATTGTGGAGTTTTTGGAGTTCCTTTTGTTGCTAATTTCCAATTTCATTGAACTGTGGTCAGATAATATGCATGGGATAATTTCAATTGTTTTGCATTTAGGTAGGTATGCTCTATGAGTTAGAATGTGGTCTATTTTAGAGAAAGTCCCATGTGCAGCTGAGAAAAATGTGTATTCTGATGCTCTGAGTTGGAACACTCTGTATACATCTACTAAGTCCATTTGTTCACAGCTTTGATTCAGATCTGTTATTTCTTTGCTGATTTTTTTTGTCCAGTTGACCTATCTCTTTGTGTCAAAGGGGTGTTGTGGTTTCCTATTACAATAGTGTTATTAATTGTATAGGTTTTCATGTCTGTTAAGATTTGTCTTATATAGTTTGGGGCTCCAGTATTTGGTGCATACATGTTTAGGATTATTATCTCTTCCTCTTGCAGTTTTCCCCTAACATTATGTAGTGACCTTCTTTACCTCTTTTAGTTGTTCTTGGTTTGAAATTTACATTGTCTGTAAACAGACAATGGGTTCCTATTGCAGGGAGAATTGTTTTGCATCCTCAGGCTTTCAGCCTATGGATTTTCTTTTGAGTAAAATGTGTTTCCTGTATACAGCATATAGTTGGATTTTCTTTCTTAATCCACTCTGCCAGTCTGTTTCTTTTGACTGGTGAATTGAGACCATTTACATTTATGGTTATAAGCAATATGTGCTGACTTATCAATGCCATGTTATTTACTTGCTGTTGGTTTCTTACTTTTTCCACCTGTTTACTTCTTTGCCCTTCTTGAGGGTTCCTTTCTATTGTTGTTCTTGAGATTATAGTCATTTTCTTCTCTGTCTAGAATGTCCGTTAGTGCTTTTTTGTAAAGTTTGTTTGGCACTCATGAAGTTCTTTAGTTGCTCTCTGTTGTGGAAATATTTTATTTCTCCATTAAATTTGCAGGATAGTTTGGCAAGATACATCAGTCTTGGTTGGAAGCTGTTTTGTCTTAGGACCTGTAATTCTTCACTCCAAGCTCTTCTTGATTGGATGGCTTGTGATAAGAAGTCTGCCGTGATTCTAATGGTCTTTCCTTTATAGGTGATCTGTTTCTTTTCTCTAGCAGCTTTTAACATTCTGTTCTTTTGCTGAAGATCTGCGATCTTGATTATTATATGTCTGGGTGTAGTTTTATTATAGTTTTTTTTATTATTATGGTTATGACTAGTAGGAGTTCTATATTTCTCATTTACCTGTACCTCAGTTTCTGTTTCCATGCTTGGAAAATTTTCTGCTATTGTTTCTTCAAATATTCTTTTTATGTAATTTGTGTTGCCTCCTGTTAGTCTGACTTTTTTTTTGCCTTCTCTTGCAGCTGTTGAATTGATTTTTCCTAGATCCTTGTGATTTTAAGAGATCCTTCCTTTCATGATCGTTAGCTGCTGTGCTGTCTTCAAGATATGAAATTCTATCTTAAGCTTCATTCAAGCAGTTTTGCAAGCTTTCAGTGGAAGTTTTGATTTCCTGGAAATCTCCTTGAGTCTGGTTCATGTGTTCTAGTTCATTCCTATGTTATTCATACAATGTTTCCATCCATTGCCTATGTTCATCTTTTTTTTAATATATTTCTTCTCTAGATGTGCTAAGCATTTCTTTCATTATTATTGTCATTCATTTTTTGCTTGAGAGATTATTTCTGATCTGATCTCTTCTATGGCCTGATGGAGTTGTTTCTTGACTTCTATTGCAAACATTTCAGCAATTTCAGGTGTGTGTTTACCAAGTTCTCCTATGTCAGTGTCTCCTGGACTTGTTCTGAATGGGATAGAGTTCTGAGATTG
Organism: Dinomys branickii; assembly: GCA_004027595.1. NCBI lineage: Eukaryota > Metazoa > Chordata > Mammalia > Rodentia > Dinomyidae > Dinomys > Dinomys branickii. The sequence continues at coordinate 13,155 of PVLD010024193.1, forward strand.
CATTTTAGTCTTTCACCTTGTCATGTTTGATGCTGGAGGCAGAACGTTCAGTCTCCCTCTTCTCTGGCAGCTCAGCAAAGGTCGCTAGTGGCCCAAGGTTTCCTGTTGGTCAGTCCTGCCCCTCAGTGTCTGCTGAGGTGCGCTGCTTAGTTTGGGGTCTTCCAGTAGATGGTAAAGTGTACCTAGTTCTCCCAGGTCTCAGACGCGAACTGTGATGTCAGTTGATGGTGGACCATCTAATCCAGTGTCCCTTTGCCGTTCAGGAAATGCATATGACCCAGAAGTGGGCTGCACTGGTGGCACAATCATGCATCAGTCATCCTGTGACCCCAGGCAGTTCAGAGCATAGGCAAAACCTAGATACAAACTGCAAGGTCAACAGTTTGTGAAGCACCTGACTCCGTGTCTCCAGGCAATTCAGGGTGTGCACAGGATCCCAATGTGAGCTGTGGTTGTGGTTATCAGGGACCAGATGACCTGTGTCTGTGACCTCCAGAAGTTCAGGGCACAAGTAAAGCCCAGATGCAAACTGCAGTGAGACCATTTCATCACCCCCTGCCCTAGTACCCCCGTGGCCCAGGGTGCATGCAAAGAGGGCACAAATGTGAACCTCAGTGTTAGCAGCTCCTGGGCTTTCTGAGTGAGGACCTTCTGTCTGCATCATGCACACAGAGGGTGGAGACTCAGGCCAAGGCTAATGGTGGCAGGGTTGTGGGTCTCCTCCTCTGCTCCCAGGAAGTATTTGGGAAGTACCTGGTTCTCTGGGCTTTCAGCTGTGAACTGCAGTATCAGTGGGTTGCAGACTGGCTGATTCTATGCCTCTAGTCAGTTCAGGGTGTGCAAAGGAGCCAGATGTGGGCTGCGCTGGCAGTGATCATGACTGCCTGTGTCTGTAACCTCTAGAAGGTGAGGGCGCATACAAAGCCCAGATGGAAACCATGTTGCTAGCAGATTGTGAACCCCTGCTCTGGTACCTCCGGTGGCCCAGGAAATATGCAGGGAGGGCCCAGATGGGAACCCTGATATTAGCAGATCCTCAGCCTTCTGAGTGAGGATCTCCTGTCCGCACCAGATGCATGGAGGGCAGAGACTCAGACTGTAATGGTGACGGGGTCATGGATCTCCTGCTGTGTTCCCAGGAAGAAGATGAGAAATACCTTGTTCTTTGGGTGTCAGTTGTGAACGGTGGTGTCAGCAGGTTGCAGATCACCTGATTCTGTGTCTCCAATCAGCTCAGGGTGCACCAGATGTGCACTGCACTGGCAGTGATCACAGACTGCTTCTGTCTGTGAGCTCCAGAAGGTCAGGGTGCAAGTAAAGCCCAGATGCAAACCACGGTGCTAGTAGATCATGGATCCCCTGTTCTGCTACTTCCAGTGGCCCAGGGCATGTGCAGGAAGGCCCAAATAGGAACCCTGGTGTTAGCAGATCCTGGACCTTCTAAGTGAGGACCTCCTGTCTGCACCAGGTGCACAGAGGGCAGAGACTCAGCACTAAGGCATTATTTGAAATATCGTTGTTCCCAATATCATACACCCAGCCTGAATGTCACATGAGCACCAGAATTAAGAATATGATTATCTAACATCTCCATTTGTCTATTCAATAAACTTCTCAACTCATCCAACACCAAGGTCACACCATCTACGATTTTCCCATTCTCACTGAAGGCAACTCTATTTTCTTTAAGTTTTGCTTTCACTAATAATTTTAGAGTTATCCATGTTTCTCTTGCATTCTACATCTAACTCTCAAGAAATGTTATTGTTCACCATCAGAATATATCCCCAACTCCCAGTCCTTCTTACCACTTCTAGTCCTGTCTCTCCAGTCCTAAACCCTGAGATTCTTTCCTAAATTATTGACATAGAACTGACAGTTCCTCCTGCCTTCCTCCAATGTCACCCTTCTCTCTTGTTCCAGCAGTGTCAGGTAAAGAGCCAGAACAATCACATTAAAAGGTGTTACATCGGTGAGGGTGGGGTCTAGAGGTCACCAGACTTAGTCTTTCTGGGCTTGTCTTTCCAAAGTGAAAAGAGGAAGAGGAATCAGAGACAACCAATGCAAAGCAAAAGTCATTTTATTGTAGGTATTGGAGGAAGCAGTACAAAGCCACCCAGTCAAGGAGTGGATGTTTAGAGTTGAAACACCTTCAAATTTAAGGCTGTGGTCCTATCTTATGGGATAGGAGGTCCCATCCCCTATTTAATGGGATAGGAGGTCCCATCTCCATCCCCTTGAGGGTCAACACTTGATTCATTACTAAACTTGTCGCTAGGGACCAGAGTAAGTGGGGTGATGGAATTTGGAAAGGAAACTTTTTTTTTTGAGAAGTAACCTACTTAGGAGCTTACACAGAAGCATAGCCAAAAAGGTGCAGGTACAGAAGGAGATGTCAAAACCATAGGCTGCCAGCTCAGTGTAGCTACACAGAGGCAGATGTCAAAAGTATACTGTGAGCTCTGCTGCATGCTACTTGCTGAGATGCAGAGACCTCTTAAAGTGGCCAAGTCCCTAATCTAATCTTACCTAAGAATCTCACGTCCCTACAAAGGTAAATCAGATCACATCCCTCCTGTGCTACCAGGTCCTTTGTTCACTCTGCTTCAGTCATATTGGCCTCGTGTTCTTCAAAAGACAGGCGGGTTCTTGCCATTGAGTCTTTGGATTGGCTGTTTCCCTCTTCCTGAAATGTCTTTCAAATCTTCTTCAAATGTCGCTTTCTTAGGAAGTCCTTCCCTGAACTACTCTAATGTGTGCATACATTTTGTAAAAGATTTATTATTACAGTAAAACTATTACTCTCGCTCAAAATTCTTCAATTCAAACAGTCTTATTCCATCGTTTCTGTCACTTTCTGAGATAGTTCTGGAAATCATCTTTTGTGTCTTTAGTTGTGCTGCTGTCATGGCCTCAATGCCCTGAATGAACTCAAAACATTTACCCTTCATAGGCATTTTCACTTTAGGGAAGAGCTGCAAGCCTCACACTGTCAGGGCTGGTGGATGAGGACACACTGAAAAGTTTTCACAAGCCTGCCTTTCCACCGGACGGCACCCAGCAAGGGCAGTCACATTTTTGCACACTTCATAAGACATTCATGAAAGAGGACTTCCAGATCTGCTTCAGAAAGTAGCAGGAACAATGGGATAGGTGAGTTTGAAGAAAGGAGGACTATGCTAAAGAGAATTTATGGCAATATCTCCTTTACTATAGTAAATTTTTAAAACAATATTGTATTTTATGACTATCCCTTGTATAGTGGTTGACTAGTGTAAAGGACAATTGAACTACATCCACCAAATATTTGGGAGGGGGCAAATCATAATAAAAGTATAAGGGGCAAAGCACATTTGGAACCCCGTATTATTTAATTAAACAAGATTCTGTACCCCTTTCCTGCTGTATTTTCTTCATCTGTACAAGAAAGAGAACTGAGCCTCTTTGTTTACACTGAAGGAGCCACACTGAACAGGGAGAGGACTCAGTGGGTCCTAGGTAGGTCTGACCTCAGTGGGATTACAGTGCTCCGGGTCCTGGTCCCCAGCTTTTCCAATTCGGAAATTCTCTTCTCTTAATATCTCTAAACACGGAAGTGTAAGGAAGCTTATTCAGGCAAACTAAATTGCAGGAGTCTGTTTTATAGTCCTAAATGACAATTATTAAATCACAATAAAAGAATGTCATAAGAACAGCTTTTGGACATTTTCTCAGTGTTCTTCTGGACCAACTCATCTCAGAGTCTGACATACAGGTCTGCCATCCTCCTGCATCAGCCTCCCAGAGTACTGATTGCAGGTGTGCACTACCATGCCTGGCTGAACTGGTCATTTCAAAATTAATTTCCTGTAATGCAGGGCCAGGGAAACTGATTTTACAAAGCTGAATAGTAAATTTCAGGTTCCTTCTGTTTCCTTTTATTCTTTTTATTTTTGTGGTAAGAAGAGGGAATTTTATTATCATATTGACAAACTGTCCTATTAAAGAAATTAGACTGTTAAATCTCACCTAAATTATGACAAAGTCAGAGAGGTTCATTTTTGTTTAGTGTTGTGGGATTTTAGCACACGAAACTCCATTCTGACAGTCAGCCTAGTAATTTGGGACCCTAGTGCAAGAGCCTAGTCTGAGACAATAGTCCCCTACACTGCTTAACAGAAGGAAGTGAGGAAAGTGCTGGAGTAAAATCTTCAAATGCTGAGAGAAAATAACATCGACTGGGGATTGTACTGCTCAAGCACAAGGACAAAATGATAGCATTTTCAAACAAATGAAGGAATCATTTTCATATGCATGCATATATGTTCATGTGTTACTATAAATATATGTGATAGTGAAAGTATCACATATTGAAATTTGTGGGAGGTAGGTAAATTAACTCCTGAAGACCATGATCACTTTAAATTAACTTAAAACAGAAAAAAAGACAGGAAAGTGTTGAGCTAAACATCCAACTCACAAAGCTAGGAAAGGAACAAATAATATTTAAAGAGCATGAAAAGGGAGTACTGGGACTCAGACAATGAAACCCCCAAGTTTCATTGGTCTTTTGGCATGAGGAACACTTTGAGCTAAAGAAAATTTGGAAGGCTTGGAAGCAGCCTCAGAACCAAGTCTCTGATCTTTTGTTCTTCTGTCTCTTGTCCTTTTACCCCTCAACACAGGGAGGGGATTTTTTTTTAATGTCTCTTATTTACCTAAAGATCGATCTTGCAAAGAAGAAACTGGAAGTCTGGCTTGGTGGTGTTTGCCTGTGGTTACAGGACTCTGGAGGCTGAGTCAGAAGGGTTATGAGTTTCAGATAAGCCTAGGTTACATGGAAAGTTAAAGGACAACTTGGACTGTACTATGATACTCTGTTTCAAAAATAACAGCAAAAAATGCTTAGAAACAGAATACAGAAGTCAAATTGTTATCACTAAAGGTCCTATCTGTTTACAAGGAAAGATTTCATTCCAATCAAATGACCCTTTGAAACCAGAAGGTTATCTTTCCCATACTAACTTGAACACAATTTATTATCTTATATGTCATTTATTTTTCTTTTAACCTCTGGATAGAATATTGTCTTTCAATTAATAATCCTTTTGTCATGCACTTTTTTTTTTTTTGCGGGGGGAACTGAGTATTATACTCCGGGCCTATGCACCAAGCTGCATCCCCGGAACTTTTAATTTTGAGACAGGGTTTTATGAAGTCTCAAAATTGCCCATGCTGGGCTCAAACTCGCAATCCCCTGCCTCAGCCTCCCAGAGGGCTGGGATTGCAGCATGAGCCACCATGCTTGGCTGCAGTTACATTTTCATATAATAAGTCATCTCTTTAGCCATATCTCTGGCAATTAGCTGTACTCTGGTCACATTAGTTGAACAAATATCCTAATCCTCAATTTATAAATTATCTTTTTAAGACAGAACACCTTCATTGATAGCTGATGGGCACAGAACATGTGTTGGGGTCTGACAGATTTGACTTAATTCAGAAGGAGCCTTGGGTATGTTCATTAATTTCTCTTCACCACAAACCCTTCATCTTTAAAATAAGAATCATGCCCACTGTTAGGGTCCACTGAAAAGATATGAGATGATAATTATAAAGTTCGATGTTTTGGGACAAATTAAGGGCTCAACACTAACACATACTAGGTTGACACCTTCCAACATCTTATGCCATCTTTCTGTGACTGTCAGTCAGCCAAGTTGCCCTTTGTACTCCTTTGTCTCCAAGCAGAGGCGGCCCCTCTGCAGCCCTGTACATTCCTGCATTAACTTTCTATAAGTGAACATGTGTACAAAGGCAAAGGCAGGTGATATACGCTTCATAAACTTGACCCCAGTGAACTCTACACTCACAGGCTAATAACTAATTACAGCTCTTGTTTTGCCTACTCGGCTGATGCAGTTTGCTATTTCCTCACATGGCAACTGTTCCTTCACTGAACCCATCCGTTCAGGAAAAGAAGTTCAGCATCCCCTTGTCATAGTTAATACAAATCAACTGCACCATGAAATTCTGTTTTGTTTAAGCTTATGATAGTTCCCAGTGTGGGCTATGCAAACTTTGGCCTTTTAACTCCAAGACCATTCTCATTATATTCCGTTGTTAGAAGGATCTGTTTGTGTATAATCAAATGTGGCTTTCTTAAACCTTTACAGTTGGTAGCTTAATGTATTTCTGTTTTATTTCGAGTACAAAGGCTACATTATGCTTTTGTTGGCATCAAAGCTAGTTAGTATGCCAGTTCTATAATTTTGTTCTCTGCAATATGTCAGCATTTGAGTGCCTTGGGCTCAACAGGTGGTGCTAGATAAGGTTCTGGCAAATCAAATAGGTAACATGGTTATTTCTTTTGTCAAATTATAATTAAAAACAGAGTCCTTGTAAAACAAGACTTACATTTTCCTGCTTTCAAAAGGGCTCAGCATCCAATACAAATTATTTTCTATAACAAAGACCTATTAGTAAGGAAGCATATTGTCTGCATGCATATGCAACACCTTCTGATATGCAGTCATATTGCACTCTGTAAAATTACTTTGCAAACATGAGGTGTGAGCCATGCTACATAAGGTCCTGACTTTTCCATGCTGCTATAATACAGGAGTATGAATTTAAAACAATGCCAAAATGCAACAGGAAATTTAAACATTGTTATCCATTACCTTATAGAATACTGAGGAACTCTTAGCAATAATAAGAAGCCCTTGGAATATTTTACCTAAATCATGTGCTTCACCATTTTTTTCTTTGTGTGCTATGGTGTCCTAGTCCGTGATTGTGGGAATAAAAGCACAGTGTTCTGCAATCAAGAAACTGGAAAGATCTTAACCCCCTTTGAGTTAGGGTTCCTGTCCCATAACTTAATATCTGGTGCTGGAAAAGAGCTGGAATTGCCCCATAATGGCGAATGAACGGTGTGTGCTCCTGATTGTATGCCTCTGAAATCTGTCCCCAGTGAGAGCTGCTCTTGAAAGACAGGAAGATGTGCTGTCTGGCTACTTGCTCTTCCTTACTCAACACAATTTCAGAAGGAACAAACATGGCAGTGGTCACATGCAGCTCTTCCCAAGAAGAGGTTAGCGCTGTCTTCCTACCAACCAAGATATTTTAATATTTTGATTTGAGTTTCATTAGGCTAACATTATGGTATGTTGGGGGAAGGGATCTATTATATTGTTCTTTTACTATAAAAATATTAGATCACTAACAATTATCTGTACTATGTAGATTATTGTGGAGAAGGGCATTCTTTAGTTAATCTTTCAATGTATTGCTTTAGGTATAACCGGACCTGGATTGTTGTGTTCTGGAGGAAGTCTAACAAACAGCTTTGGACCTAGGTTGTGTTCTGGAGGAAGTCTAACAAACAGCTTTGTAAGCCCTGGCGCCAACACTAAATCTTTTGCTGTGTTATGTAGAAAAGAAATGTTGACAGGATGTCTACCTAGTCAGGTCTCAGGCCTGTGGTAATTGAGTTGTATTGTTCTTGCTAAAACGGTTACTATCCACCTTGTGGCCCAGGTGCCTCTTTTGTTTTATCTCAATAAAAGGTTATGGAAAAGGTGATTCGGGGCTGCAGTCTGGAAAACTGTAACCCCCTGATCCCAGGACATTATCTCTCGAGTATTTCTTTTTCTTCTAACTTTTTATTCATCCTCGGGTACCTAGTTTTTGGGACCTGTTCACCCTGGACAAAAACGGATAATAGACCAACAGATTATCAGAATAATAACCAAAGAAAATAAAAAATATCCACCTCAACTTCTAATCTGCATGCCAATATCATGATACATGGAGATAGCTGAGTGTGTAATATACAGATACAACACACCGAACAGAATCTATACATTATGTCTCTGTTTCATTTATTTAAAAAGAATATGGTCACTTTCTGGCTACAGATCAACAGGTTCACAGATTGAAAGCCTAAGATCATTTGATTTTTATAGATTTTAATTTAAAGTGTAGGAAAATTGAGTGCATGAATAACACCATTATTCTTGTCTCAATACTAGTATTGTCAAGGTAGGAAAGTAATACCTCTGCCTATTGCATTCTTTATCTGGAACAGTGAGAATCTGGACTAGAGCAGGACTAGACAAGAGGTATTCCAAAGTTCTTCAAGGAGAATGATGTAAGATAACCTTAATCTACACAGTGCAATGGACAGTGTCCCCTGTACTTAACTTCTCTTACTTGGACCCCAACTACAACCCTGGCTTTGGAAATAACCTAGAAAATACCTACAGTTCCAACAGCCACTGAACTAGCTGGTCTCTGGGTGCTGGCTTTGTTCTACAACTCCATAATTCTAACATCCTATAATGTCATGCATTTTGTTAAACATTTAACAAAGCGTATTGCTACACGTTACAATCCTCTTAATCTTCAGAAATAAGAAGGAAGGTATCATTGCTGCTATTTTAGAGATCAGACAGGTAAGGCGAAAAGATATTAACATAATCATATCTCTAGTCAGCAAAACTAAAACTAAGAGTGGAAGCCAAAACCACTGATGTTTTTTTGTAGTGAACATCTTTTCCTATGTAACACACTGTCATAAGTTTTGATGCTTTGGGTTCTTTCATTAGTCATGTTCACAATGCGTCACACTTCCCTTCATTTTCTGGAATTGGTGCATGAATATAGTATGTCTTGCTCATTTCACAAGGTTCATATAAGCCTCTAAGATTTTGATCTTTACTGAAGCTAAAAATAATAAGTTACCATATTCAGGAATTTGAATTTAGTAGGTTAGCCCTTTCCTTATTCTATATCATGCTAAACAAATAGTGGCTAGGGTTAGTGGTTCTCATTATCTTCACAGGATTTTAAGTTGGAATTTAGCTACCTTATACTGAACAGTAACCCTCCTCCATGAAGGACCCAACAGGCCAAAGTCTCTTGCTCCACTTTCTAAGATATTGGGATGATATCAAGAGAAACAAATCTTAATTTAAAAATGTCAGTTCTCACCAAATTTCTTTTTAAATAACACCATTCCCATTAAAATTCTGACAAGATGTCATTTAAATTTAAAAATTATTCTAAATTTGAACTGAAAACAAAATGTGTGAAAATAGTTATAAAACTTTAGGGAAAATAAAGGAATTTAGTACACAGAGTTAAATATGTTATAATCATGTCCTAATTAGTATAATAAATACTACTTTAGAAGGTACATAGGTAAGTAGAAGTGAAAGAAAAACTGGTAAATAAACTAAATCAGCAATTTTTTAAATGTGCTCCCAGGATCCTGAGTCCCACTCAGAGGTCTGCATGTTTCTCCCTCTCTCAGCTGCATGTCACCTTTGTGAGATCTGATTTTCTTCAGTGAATATCGAGTATCACAACAGATTGCCTGAAGAGGCAGATACATGAAGTCAGCTGTCTCTCTGAGGACAGATATTAGAGATTTATAAAAAAAAAAAAAAACAGTGAAACAATCCCACTTTTCTCATTGGTTTTCTTTTTAGGAAAATAATGTTTTCATCAAAGTCTGTTGTGTTAATATGTAATAGGCTTAGTATTGTTAATGAATTGATAAATATTTTAAATATTTGTAGTTTAACTTCTAGTAAAATAAATATCAATGTCTATAACTCACATAAACTAACGCTCTTTGAGATGCTCACGAAACAAGTGCAAGAACACTTACAGCTGCAAGCTGGAGAACCACTGGCCTGAAGATAAGAGTTTAATGAATACTTCATGTATAATATATGAGTTTAATATATGTTACAGACAATGTTTCAAACCAACAGAAAATGGCAGAGTATCTACTATTGTTAGGAAAAGAAGCCAGTTGTACAGTAGAATGTACCTCTGTGTCTAAGTAGAGTCAAAACAACTTTCTAAAAGGAATCTTTGCCACTTGTGGTATTGTCTAAATTCATGGAGGAATGGATAGTTAATATTCAAACATGTGTCCTGGTTACACATTTATATTTCCACAAACGGAAAAAAATCTATCTGTAGTTTAAATGGCTACCAACTTAAAGCAGGCACCACTGCAACCCACAAAATTTAGTGCTTTCAAAAGTTTAAATTGTGAACTTTAAATTTCCACCCCAATGGGCTGACAAGTGTTTGGTCTTAACTACAGTTGAAGCTCCTCCCCTGTTTTGGGCGGGTTTATGACAATATCCACTGTGTTAGCTCCAAAGTATCATCTTTTCATTGAATACCATCAAGACAACTACTGTGTCAGCCCACAATATTGCCCAGGGGCCTTCCCTGAGGTTGGGAGCCACTGATCACTCATCCCTCATGTCCAGCTGCTGTTTTAGGATGCTGCCAGTAAAGACAATCCCTACATCACACCAGCACCCACAAGTCTTGAGGAGCCTTCTCCCTGACCCAACACAGGTGTAAGGACTGGATATTGAGTATTTATCAAGTAAATGGAAGCAGGGGCTCTGATCTGTTCCTCATGCCATGCCAGCACCTAGTTTATCCATCTAAATATTTGAAGCTGCTCTCCATGCTTTCCTGACTGTGTAGGTAATTTTAACATTGTCCTGATACCTCTTGATCTCCCCCAGATGGCTATAGAGCAATGCCTTGGCCTAGCAGAAACCTGAAATATGACAGGATTAGGTCACCTGCATGTAAAGAATAGGAACGGTGTGGAACAGCACCCTTAGAGAATGGAGTAGAAAGGTAATTGAGAATGACTGAGCTTTGATTGTGTCTTAGTAACTTTTCTTACTGCTGAGACAAAGTACTTAACACCCAAAGTTAAAGGAGGACATGTTTATTGCAGCCCACAATCTGTAGAGGTTTTAGTCTCCAGTTGGCTGGCTCCAAGGCAGTGGGGCATGGAGAGAGACAAGGCAGAACAGGCAGGCAGAAGGCAGCAAGCAGCATGCAGCAAGCAACAGGCAACAATAGCAGACCTCTTCTTGTCTCTTACATTTTATCCAGGCTACCCACATGAAGGGCAGGTATCACTCACACCCTTCATCCTAGCATCGCATTGTGAGCCAATCCCAGCAGCACATTCTTGATCCCAGCATCACGCACTCACCTACGACCACATGAGGTTTTGAGGGGACATCTAGATACAAGCCATAACAGGTTGGAAATAAGAATTTGATATTTGTATTTTTCAATAGAACTTAATTTGTTCATCTTAACTTTCTTGTGTCAATATAAATTGGGAATGGGTAAAGGAATAGGGATCAGGGAGAAAAAGGAATAAAAAATTACAATGGTTGAATATGTTATATTACAAAGTATTCTATTCAATATTGCATACCTAAGAGAAAGTTATTACCATCTGTATTTAATATTTAAAAGAATAAGAATTAGATAACTCCTCAAGATCACCTGGGGTGTAATTAATAGTTTTGGAATAACCTAAATCATATGGTGCCAAGCTTGTCTTGTATCCAGTACATATTCTGTCATTTAAAAATGTGTGGATATCTACATGAAATGTCACAGTCCAGCCCCATACATTTTTCAAGCATCATAATGTTAAAAGTTCATCCACCCTAGTATCTCTCAAACTACAATCATTGTATGAATTCCCTGGAGATTTTATCAATATCCAGATTCTCATTCAGGATGCAAGCAAAGAAGGTGCATTCCTATTCAGCTCATATACCATGTAAAGGCAATTGGTCCAAAAGACACATACTGGGTTGCAAGGCCACTACCCTAGATTTTACAGATAAGAGAAACAAGCTCCATACAAAATAAAAAGAATTTTTACAGCAAATTAAATAGTGGTGGAGTCAAACAAGACCAAAACTTCCCATGTTCCTTTTCTTATTTTCATTATATACAATAAAATATTACTTAAGAATATACAGTATAAAGTATATTCCTTTAATCTATTTTTGCATTTGGTAATGAATTTATTTTTTTTTATTTTAGAAACATAAAAGTACAAAAACATATTGACAAACAGACACCAATTATCATAGAAAATAGTACAATCACAACTAACCTATAGACAAGGTGATATGGTCTCAACAGTGGTTATTGCTTTATCCATTGATATCTTCGAATTGTAGATGTATGGACACATATACAGACATGCAAATTTAGTCAGACAGTTAATCCTCTCACCAACAGAAAAAAAAACACAAAAACTAAAAATCCAAAGACAAGAAACAAAACAGGCATACATCAACAACAGCAACAACATCAACAACAACAACAACAAAAAAAAAAAACACCCCTTGTTGCTGCTTTACATATTGATATCTTCGAAGTGTGTGTTCAGGATAACACATACAGATATACACTATTAATCTAATATCCTGTCATCGATTATTGTTTAGCATTAAGTGATATAATACAATAGTAGAACCATGTTAGCCCTCCTGCACATATGTATATTCATATATATTCCTATATACATACATACATTTTTGTCTTTTTCTTTTCTCTTTTCCTTCGTCCCATCTGTTCTCTGTTTTTGAACAGATTTCCTTCATGACTCTTAGATTATATTCCCACCCTCGGGTTCTTACACCAGTGATATAATACGTTGCCTGCACATGTATCGCTGATTTATTTCACTTATGAGTATGGACTCCAGTTTTGTCCACTTGCCTACAAAGTTCACAAAACTGTCTTTCTTTATAGCTGAATAATATTCCATTATATAAAAATGCCACACTTTTTTAATCCAGTCTTCTGTGGATGGGCACTTGGGTTGCTTCCACATTTTAGCTATTACAAATTGTGCTGCTATAAACATGGGTGCACATATATCAGAGTGATATGATGTTTTCAGATCTTCTGGGAAAATACCCAGAAGA
>PVLD010024194.1:0-25919 GCA_004027595.1 Dinomys branickii
AGAGGATTAACTGTCTGACTAAATTTGCATGTCTGTATATGGGTCCATACATCTACAATTCGAAGATATCAATGGATAAAGCAATAACCACTGTTGAGACCATATCACCTTGTCTATAGATTAGTTGTGATTGTACTATTTTCTATGATAATTGGTGTCTGTTTGTCAATATGTTTTTGTACTTTTAAGTTTCTAAAATTGAAAAAAAAAAGAACAAATAGCAAACAATACAGAATTATAAACATAGTGGTAGGAAATTAACAATGGTTGTTGCTACTAACTTGTTTTGAAAGTTGGTTTCATTGTTTATCTTCTTTCTCTTTAAAAAGATCAATGAAATCAAAGATGTGATTAAAAATGTACAAACAAATAAAAGGCTAGGCCCTGATGAATTCACTGCTGAATTCTATAAGAAATTTAGAGAAGACTTAGTACCACTACTTCTCAAACTCTTTAATAAAATTGGAAGAGAAGCAATCCTCCCAAATTCATTCCTGGAAGCAAGTATTAGCCTGATACCAAAACCAGAGAAGGACCCAACTAAAAAAGAGAACTATAGGCCAATCTCTCTAATGAACATAGATGCAAAAATTCTCAATAAGATACTGGCAAACAGAATGCAGCAAATCATCAAGAAGATTATACACCATGACCAAGCAGGATTCATCCTAGGGATGCAGTGATGGTTCAGTATACATAAATCAATAAATGTAATACACAATATTAACCGAACCAAGGACAAAAACCATGTGATCATCTCAATACATGCAGACAAGCTTTTGGCAAAGTCCAGCACTCTTTCATGATAAAAAACCCTACAGAAAATTGGAATAGATAGTCTTTAATCTCAATCTGATAAAAATCATCTAAGATAAACCAACAGCCAACATCATACTAAATGGGTGAAAACTCAAAGCTTTCTCTCTAAAATCAGATATAAGTAAGGATGTCCACTGTCTCCAGTCTTATTCAACATAGTCCTGGGAACATTAGCCAGAGAAAATAAACAAGAGAAAGAAATAAAAGAATAATGATAGCAAAAGAAGTTAAACTATAATTATTTGCCAATGACATGATACTCTACATAGAAAACCCCAAAAACTCAATTTAAAAACTGCTAGATTTAATAAACAAATTCAGTAGCATAGCTGGATACAATGTTAAAATATATACCCAAGATAGATAAGATAGTTATACTACTAATTTCTCTTAGTTCATTGAAAAGAAAGGGTTGTGCTAATATTGCTAACATTGTTTGGACAATTAAATGCCTATAATTGTACTAGTTTTTCAGTCTTCTCACTCTACTCACAATTTGGAAAAACAGGGATGTCCTCCGTCCTGTAATTTCAGCCTCATACACGTTATTAGAGACAGGTTTCAGAAATCAGTGCTACCTGACATGTACTCCTCAGCCCAAATGAATGGACAGAATGAGCAGACGTTGGCATGAGGAGGTCAAGCTCAGTTCCACCTCCTTTGGCAAAAGAGGGAGACATCCAGGACCAGGTAGGGATGGAGCCAGCCTTAACTTTTCTGTTGTCTCATTCTCTCCCCTCCTCCACTGTTCCTTGCTAGAAGACTCCAACACACTTGTACACAGGGTGATTGTGATTTGAGATAACTGGGAACCTCCATCTTCTCTGAGCTAGCTTTGAATAAATCCCTTTTTGTTTTTACCGGAATAAATGGCCTGCTTTAATTTGGTCAGCAGTGAGCAAGTAGACCTGAGCATATGCACCTAACTGACCAATACTAGTTTTGAGATAAGGGAAAGGCTATTTTTTAAAAAACACTGCAGCAATAATTCTTGATATTTCTAAATTTTAACAAGTTAGCCTCAATTATCAATGTTTGTTATAATATTTAAAGCCAAAAACAACAAAATAGATACAACTTAAGTCAGGTATGAAAAAAAGATTTTTAAATCAGTTCCTGTAACACTACTCTGTTGTCCATTTTAGCATGAAATTAATTGTAAGGGCAAAATCCAGGACATCCTACAGCAATAATCTACACTGTCTTCATAGCCTTTAAAATGACTTAATGAATGCAAAGTTAAGTCTTGAAAGGTTTCATTGCCATTAAAGCAGTAGCTCATTCACCAAGCTCTTTCATAATGTTAATGCAGTTTCCCTAGCACATAAAATTTAATTACTTGGAGACATAATGTATTGCCCAGGGACCCACCTTGCCTGGAAAATTGATAGTGCCTCCATGTCCATGCTCCTATTGCCCAGGCCTCTGTCCAAATCCTATTTTTCTCTAACTCTAAACTCTAGCTCTAAATCTTTCTGTGGATTGAAATATTCTTCAGTCTTTCAATGGTTGTTTCATGCTCCATACTATTCCTAGAAACATAAACTGACCAAACAAGGGGACATAAGGTAACCACATGAATGAATAAGTGTACATTATAGAACATCCAAGGCCAACACCACCCCTCACATACATTTGTCCTAAGACTTACTACTTAAGGCAGAGACAAGAAAAACAAAGAACCTTTAAATTTCCCTGGAAAATTTCAAAATCCCAAACCAGGACACATGCATGCCAGACCTCTTGCATGACCTACAGCAGTGGTGGTGAACTGTGGCAGGCATGCCACAGCAAGCACACAGAACCCTCTGTTAGCACATAAGCCAAGTCATCTTAGGATCTCCCTAGCAGGTGAGCATCAGATAACGTGTACATAGGAGCAGTACTGGCACTTTGTGATAAGTAAGTGGGTTTGGTATTGCAGCTTGGGTACTTGGTTGCTAAAAGTTCATCATCACTGACTTACAATAACCTTTCCTCACATGAAGTTTCTTGCATATGGACTGGATCTCATACATCTAATTACAACAGAGTGAATCATGGGAAAGGACATGTTGTTGTCAAGTATAGACTGTAAATTAAGACAGTTCAATTTAAAAAGAGAAATAGAGTGAACTCAAAAGATGGGTAGAGAATCAGGGACTATTGACATTGGTTAATCAGATTCACTAAGGAACCAAAGTGAAAGTCCAGAAACAAAATAAAGTAACTGAAAATAGCAATTTAATGGGTTGTCATGGCTTGCCTCATGATATCCCACTCCGCATCCTCCACAGTGTACTTTTCTCTTCCTTTTCCCTCTTTCACTTGGCCCAACCTCCCTCTGCAAAGCCAGTTTCTTCCTCAGTCTTCACTTTTACTTTTGAAAGTAAACTTTGTCACCACTATTAATTAATGTTTGATTGCAGAGCCACTTTTAGGAGTTACTTAATCACATTATTTGGGATAACCAGCCAGGAAGACAATAGGCCCCAAAGCAAGTCAATGGGAAACCTCTTAGAACTCATCACCATGTGGATTTCACCAGTTTCACAACTAGGCCATATTCTTGATGAGTGAAAGAGACTGGATCTTAACAATCTAAAACAGGAGCAGTTTATCTACTACTGCAATATACTTTGAGCTCAATATGAACTGGAAGGTGCCAAAAGGTGGGTATGGGATGGTACTTTAAATTATAAAGCTACTCCAGTTACAGTGTTACTGCTTAAAATATGTAAGGATGAATGAAATCCCTTATGTACAAGCTTTTGTGACTCTTTCATAAGAAAGTCTCAAAAACTAAGAAGATGGTCCTGCCCTGGAACCCCTCTTGTCTCTCAGGGGTGTACAGGCCTCTCTGACCTGTTTGATGGGACTGTGATGTCTTTTCAACATTCTCCTGATAGTCCCCAGGCCAATAAATCAGGTCAGTCCTCTCTCAGTGACTCAAGAACTCCATCAGAGCCTAGCAACCCAGAGGAGCCCAGTGTTCCTCAGACCTTTTATCATGATTTTCAGACAGCTTTAAAATCTGTGAATGCTGCAAGAGACTACGACAGATAAGCAATATGCTTTGAAAAAGAAAGGAAATCACCCTGGAGAGGCCATGTTCCCTTCAACGTAACTAAATTGGGACTATAATACTAGGCATGGACTAGAAATGATATCACATATGCTAGCTGCTCTTACAATGGAATGAAGAGTTCCATTTAGAAGTCTGTTAACTCTGATAAAGTGAATGGGGTCATACAGGGCACAGCAAGGAAAATCTTGCTGTCTTCTGTAACCAATTAGAAGTCTTTCATAGATATACTAATACAGCTCCATCTTCTAGGGACAAAGAAGCACTAGTGGGACTTCCTTCCATCTGTCACAGTTAGCAAGGCTTTAAGCCCACCCAGGTTGTCTAGGGGAAAACCCAGGACAACTGAGGAAAGAGTTCTTGTTTCAAATGCTAGGGCATTGGACACTGGGCGTGAAATTGCACCACACCTCCACCTAGGCTCTGCTCTCTGTATGAGACAGCTGATGTGCCTGACTTGTGGCATTGAAAGTTTAACTGCTCTTACTCCCAGAGAGGGACTAGGCCAGCCAAAACCCTCATTTACTGAAGAGGCCCAGGGAAGCTTGCGTTGCCCTTGCCCACAAACTGTCATCTCCTTCAAGGAAGCCTGCGTAAACTTAAATGTCGCGGGTGGGACAATTCAATTACTTCATTCTGTTTTGAATTACTTATCAAAAAAATCACTCCTCTGGATCTATAACCATAGCTGAGGCCGAGGAGATGCCTCATCAGAGATTCTTTGCAGCTTTATTAACACAAGAAGCTGCAAAGTTAACTTAGGGACAGAAAATAGACTCCTCACTGAGTCAGAGCTATCCTGCAGACAAAATGTTACTTACAGTTAACAGGGGAACAGCTTACCAAATATTAGGTCATGTTTGTCTATAATTCAATTCTGATCATCCTGTTATTGTACTACTTTGTGTCTCTTTGTTAACACTTTTCGGTTTCTTTCTTTTTTTTTTCTGTTGCTGATGTAGTTCTTTTTCTATCACACTTTAAAGGAAGGGAAAGAAAGGGAAAGGGAAGACAGGAAAAAAAATATGTAAGAAAGTAAGTATGTATGTACAGCATATCTTACATAGTTGTACTACTGAACTAGGTCACTTTATAGTAAGGAATAGTTGGTGATTAATTGATTGATCAATTTTGCATGTCTGTATCTTTGTTCCTGAATATACACTTCAAGGTTATCAATTTGTAAAGCAACACCCATTGTTGATTCCCTGCCACCTTGTCTGTAGATCAGTTTTGATTGTATTATTCTTATGCTACTTTGTGTCTGTTTGTTAATATGTCTTCATTCTTTTACTTTTAAAATAATAGAAAAAAAAATATTAAGCCATGCACTCAAACAACCCTGAGGTTATTATAAAAACTTGAACTTCTACTAACCCTTCTTCTTTGATGCCTACAAGTCCAAAAGGTAGCCACCCTTATGAACATGTGATTTCCTACACCCATGCAAGCGGGCAGGACATCCATGACCTCCCATCCAAAACCCTGAGGAAGTATGGTTCACTGATGGAGGTAGCTTTGTCAATCATATATAAGGCACAGGCAGGAAATTCTTTTTTAAATTAACTGTATTGACATAATTTATATTATATATATGTAGTGATCACATCCATCATAGGGAATATGTACCTGTATGTGATATATTTTGATTCACCTTATTGCCCACTCCCCTCTGTTTATTTCAACCCCTCTTACCCTCCTTATTTACAAAACTTTGTTTCCACTTTATCCTTCTTTTCTCATTTTTTCTTTAACTTTCCTTCCTTCCCCCTCTCCCCAGCACAGTTCCCATTTCCTCTTGAACCATTTCTTCCTATGTCACAATATTGATCATATATCTTGGCCCTTATTTACACTTTCAGTTTTTCACACCAGAGAGACAATGTGATACTTACGTGTGTGTCTGATTTATTTCACTTATGAGTACAGTCTCAAGGTGCATTCATTTACCTAGAAAGGTCTCAAGTTTATCCTTCCTTATAGCTGAGTAGTTCTCCATTGTTTAAAAATGTCACATCTTTTTTATACATTCCTCAGTTGATGGGCATTTGGGTTGTTTCCAAGATCTATGTACTACAAATTGTGCTGCTATAAACATGGGTGTACATATATCGCTGTGGTACAATGTTTTTAATTCTTCTAGGAAGATACCCAGAAGGGAAATAGCCGAGTCAAAAGGGACCTCTAATCCTAGTTTTTTAAGGAATCTCTACACTCATTTCCACAGTGGCTGTACCAGTCCACACTCCCACTAAGAGTAGAGAAGGGTTCCTTTTCCCCCACAGACCCACTAGCATTTGTTATTGATTGATTTCTTGATGATAGCTATTCTTTCCAGGGGGAAATGGAATCTCAGTTTTCTTTTAATTTGCATCTCATGAATGATCAATGATAGTGGACATCTTTTCATATATTTATGTTTGTATTCCTTCATTTGAGAAGTATGTATTCATCTCAGATGCCCATTTTTGGATTAGGTCTGTAAATATAAGAGGTCTGGTTTTTTTTAGTTCTTTATGTTTTTGATAGTAATCCTTGCTCTGAGGAACAACAGATATTTTTTCCCACATTGTGGGTTGTCTCTTCACTCTGTTGGTGGTTTCTCTTGCTGTAAAAAAGATTTTAATAAGATGAAATCCCAGTTGTTGATTCATTGTGATAGTTCCTGTGCAATCTGTGTTTTATTCATAAATCTTTGCCTACACCAGCCTCTTCAAGAGTTTTACCTAATCTACCTTCCAGAATATTTAATGTTTCTATTTTAATATTGATATATTTGATCTATTTTGAATTTAGTTTAGTGCATAGTGAAAGATATGGGTCCAATTTTCATTTTCAGCATGTGCAAAGCCAATTTTTCTGGCACCACTTCTTAAAGAGGCTTTCTTTCTTCCAGCGAATGTGTTTGGCATCTTTGTCAAAGATAAGGTGATTGAGTATGTATGGAGTCGTTTTTGCACCTTCTAATCTGTTTCACTGATCTTTTGGTCTTTTTTTTTTGGTTTTGTTTTGGCCAGTACCATACTATTTTTATCACAGTAGCTTTATAGTATAATTTCAAATCAGGGATTATGTTTCCAGGATTGCACCCTGTCTTTGTTGTCCATAATTGCCTTTGCTATTCTAGGTCTCTTCTGTTTCCAAAATGAATTTTAGATTGTTTTCTCTAATTCTGTGAGATATGCTATTGGATTTTGATTAGAATTGCATTAAATCTGTATAACGGTTTTGGAAGTATGGCCATTTTCACTATATTGGTTCTTCCTACCCAATAGCAAGGGATATCTTTCCATTTTCTGACATCTGTTTATTCTCCTTTTTCAGAGTACTGTCATTTTCAATGTAGAGGTCTTTTACATCCTTTGTTAGACTGATTGCTAGGTATTTCATTTTTTGGATGCTATTGTGAAAGGTATTGTTTCCCTAATTTCTCTTAGTGAGTTAGTTATTCATGTACAGGAAAGCTATTGATTTTTGAGTGTTGATTTTGTATCCATGATATTGAATATGGGTATTAACTCCAGATGTCTTTTGGTAGAGGTTTTGTGGTCTTCTATGTAAAGTATCATGGAATCAGCAAATAATAATTTCTTCCTTTCATATCTTTATCCCTTTTTTTCTCTTGTCTGATTGCTCTAGCTAATGTTTCCAGAACTATATTGAATAGGAGCGCTGATAATGGACATCCTTGTCTTGTTCCTGATTTTAGAGTGAAAGGTTTCAATTTTTGACCATTAAGTGCTGTTATGATGTTGGCTGTTATTTTGTTGTAGATGGCTTTTATCCAAAAAGCTCAGGACCAGTGTGGGAAAAGAGAAGGGAAAGAATAAGAAATCATATATATAAGTATATACAGGATAGCTAACAGTGGTACTACTGTCTTCTATTGCTTTACTGAAAGGAACAGTTAATGATTAATATTGCACATGTCTATTTGTTTTCCTGAGAAACCACTTTGACGATATCAATACATAATGCAACAACCATTGTTAATTTGCTACCACTTTGTCTGTATCAGATTGAGATAATGCCCATCTGTCTGTACCTCTGTACTGCTTGTATTGCTCTTATGCTATTTTGTAGATAGATGTCTGTTTGCTAATATGGTTTCCTTCTTTTATTTTTAAAATAAATTTTTAAAAAGCCCAGGACCTGATAGATTTACAGCTGCATTCTCCAAGAAATTTAAACAAAATCTAATGCCATTATCCCTCAAATTCTTTAAAGAAACTGAAAGGAAAGCAAT
This sequence comes from Dinomys branickii, assembly GCA_004027595.1. Taxonomy (NCBI): domain Eukaryota; kingdom Metazoa; phylum Chordata; class Mammalia; order Rodentia; family Dinomyidae; genus Dinomys; species Dinomys branickii. Next base: position 8,130 of record PVLD010024194.1, read on the forward strand.
ACCCCAAAAGTCATTCCTGAAAGCAAGTACTACTCTGATACCAAAACCAGAGAAAGACCCAACCAAAAAAGAGAACTATAGGCTGATCTGCCTAGTAAACTGAGATGCAAAAGTGCTCAATAAGATACTGGAAAACAGAATGCAGCAAATCATCAAGATTATACAACATGACCAAGTAGGATTCATCCCAGGAATGCAGGAATGTTCAACATATGCAAATCAATAAATGTAACCCAACAAATCAACAGAGCCAAAGACAAAAACTATGTGATCATCTCAATAGATGCAGAAAAAGCATTTAACAAACTCCAACACCCATTCATAAAAAAAAAAAAAACTACAGAAAACTAGAACAGATGGTCATTATCTCAATCTGATACAGGCAGGAAATTCTATAACTCCTAAAAACACTCCATCTTCTCAAGCAGGTCACTGTTATGCACCATAACAGGAACCAAAGTAACATGGTTGAAGTCTCCTTGGGAAATCAAAAGCCTGATAAGGAACCAGGAGAGACAGCCCTACAGCCCCTAAAGACCCTAACTTTATTTCCAGTTCCTAAAGAACCATTCTGGTCCTTCCTCAAGGGACATAGGGACAACTTATAAAAAGACTACAGGGAAAGTCACCTTCAGTCTTCTGAAAAGGTAGAGAATGCCAACCAAATATCAAAGCAAGCTCTGGCAGGGCTGGGTATATAGCTCAGCAGCACAAGCACCTGCCTGGCAAGCACAAGGTCATAAGTTCAATTCCCAGTACCAAAACAAAAAGCAAGCTCTGGAAAAAAATTGCCAAAAGTTTTCTGAGTTCTGGCTCCAATTGCTGCCAACAGTACTCATGAGGATTCATAATATGCCTCAAACATGTTACTAGGTTTGAGTCTATTTGAGATGTCATGTCGGAGACTGTTTCTATCCTCCGATATGACAGTAGTTCCAGAGACCACAAGGTTCTTACAATATCTTATTAATCTGAACCAAATACAATAAGCTACATAAGCGTATGGGAACAGAGTCCTGCCAGTTACTGGCCCAAGAAGATCATCTACTGTCCATCTTGGAGGCCAAGTGCTCTTAAAAACTTGTAGAGAAGGGACACCCGCTGACCAATTAAAGCCAAAATGGAAGGGCTCCTTCTCAGTGACCCTTGCCACACCCACTGCAGTAAAGGTGGCAGGGATAGATAATTGGGTTCATGTTTCCAGAATAAAGCTGGTTCCACCTGAACTGTCCGAAGAACCAGATCACCCAAGAGCAAAAAGCCACTCATAGGAGCTTCTAGAAGACTTGAGATTTCATGACTCCAGGGCTACAACAGGAAGCATGGGAATCTGACCTGCTCCTCATATTTGGGTTAATAGTAAAGTTTCTTTCCCCTTTTGAAAAGAGAGATCGACCTTTTTCTCATTGATTTTGGCAGGTTTTTCTTTCTTCAAGCCAGCCAGTAAGGCACAGCACACTAAGGTAGTTGGAGAGCACATGATCCCCAGTACGTAGGATATACAGCCCCTTTCAGCTTGAAGAAGCTATAGATGGCAGAAACCTCTGCTCTCTCAGCACTCCATAAAGACGTGGGATTTGTATCTCTCGGGGGGAAATAAGACAGGACATGGAAGTGTGGGAAAGCTGGCTGGGAGGGTGGGTGTGACTTATTAATTACAAGATCCTGGAATACACATGCAGAAGTATTACCAAAGTGCTTCATGTGGATTTCTCATGAGAACTCAAGCAGGTTTTCAATAGGATGGCTAGACCTGATTACAGCCTGAGGCATGGAAACCCAGCACTGCCTCTTAGGACCTGTATGTAGACATTCTCATGGGTGTCCTCAAGATTTTGACAGCATAAAAAGACATAGACAGATGCTAAGAAGAGCTCACCACCATGGCTTTCCTCACAATAGTCTGCCCTGTGTCCTCTAGGGTATAACTGTCCTGTGTCCTCGAGGATGTAATTTAATCTTGCTTTCTCCTATTTTACTTGAGCCAAGCTCATTCTGCAAAGTTTCTCCCTCATTCTTCATTTTTGCTATTTCAAATAAACTTTGCTAACATTTAAAAAATTAAGAGATGTAATGAGAAGCTAAATGACACATGAGGTCCAGTTCAAGAAAGTAGCGACCTAGCAGACAGATATCTCAGAATTCCCCCTGAAGCCAACCCTGAGAGACAAGGGTTTGAGTGCAAATAATTCATCTGGGAGGTGAGAAAAACACCAGTAAAGTGGTTATTATATAATACAAGAAAATTAAAAGTAAGGTGAGTGTGCATTATTAGCCCAGGTGCCACTGTAGGAAACTGGGACCGCATACACTGGAGCCTCTCTGGCTGTCTACAGCCAGTCTGGAAACATACCTCAGAGTTATCTCATAGTAGGCCAAAGGAGCTGAGGTATTTATGTAACCATCAGTTATTGGCTTAAATATGTATTCATTTTTGCTCCTATTCTTTAAGTTAAATATGCGTATTATATGCTCTTTTCAATGTATGATGTATTTTATCATTAAAATTAAGAAACACATTAGCAAAGGTTTAAAGGTGAAAGTGAACCAGCTCAAAGAAAGATTGCTCATTATAAAAGAGAAAATTTAATTAGAAAGCTAAAGAATGTAAAAGAAAAAGGCCATAATGGAAAAGACAGAAATGCTTTGTATTTGCAGAAATACTGCTAACATCCATTAGAGAAGACCGTTTTGACTATCTACTTCATTATGGTTGAAAGGCTTACAATTGTGAAAAGATCAGGAACAGTAACCTATAATTAAATGAGAAAGAGATGGGGTGAACATGCTGAAGTGAACACTAGATAGAAATACACTCAAACATTTATGTTTTCTCAGACAGCAGAGGTGTGAGTGATTTCCCTTTCCATGTTTTGAAATCACAGATTCCGGAGGTAGGAACACGTGTCCTTGAATTGAGTGCCTGAAACTCACTGATTGTGAGAACTTACAAAGAGTTGCTTAATTTATTGAGTCCTTATTCCTTCCTTTGTAAAATGAGGGTGAGAAGTGTGTTGTGAGGTTTAGAGGAGATAATACTTATAAGTAACAGAGCATCTACTTGTGGTAACTCAACAAAAATTGATATTATTTGTAGTGAATATTGACTCTTTTTATTTTCCTTTCTCTCCTTTGGGCATTCACTCTCGCTCAGGAGCTGACCTACTCTCCTCTTGCTATAAACCAGGTTAATGAGATTCATCCTCAAAACTTTGGATGGAATTATAGAGAAAAAGGCATCATCTTTTCTCTGACATCACTGGTTCCAAAGATGTAAGCTAGAGCCAAGACAGTGGCCATCACTGGGACCACAAAGGTAGATGCTACCTGAAAATGAAATTAACTCAGGAAAACGGTGCACACTGCATGAGTCAGAGTCTTGGAGAGAGTACTGATGCCCCTGAACACAGCCACATCTAGATGGATTTACACTTTGAACTATCTGTTGAGTATACTAATAAATTATTTTGCTTAAATTAATTTGAGTTATGTTTCTGTCATTTACAATCCGAAAACCCTGACTGAGTTAACAAATCAAGAGCAGTTAGAGTCATGTAAATTTGTTATTATTATACTGTCAATATACTTCATTTTTTTCCACACAAAACTTAATTAGCAGGTGTTTTATTCATACTTTCATATTACTCTTCCATCTTTAACCATTAATAGTCAGTGCTCTCCACCCACTTCATAGTGGACATATTTGAAGACCATCCCCGGGGGATGCTTGAAATCAAAGATAGCACCAAACTTTGCTTATACAGTAAGTCCCTGAATTATAAATAAGTTCCACTCTTGGAGAATGTTCATAACTTAGATTCATTCATAAGCCTGACAAAGTAAGATTTATACTATATTTTCACTTTTGTTTCCATGGTTATTGTTCTGTGCTTCCTAGCAGTCTCCTCCGCATCAGCACTGCTTCTCCTCTTGCTTCTGGATGTCCTGGGATCTGATTGAGTACAGTATTACTGTACACTGTCACATTCACTGTACAGTAAGCACACAGCAGCAAAACTGTGACAATTTCTGGCCAACATGTGAGCTACTTCTGTGATTTGTTCACATCTAGATTATTCATAATACAAGGTCCATTCATATCAGTGAAAGTTCACAACTCAAATGTCTGTGAGTTAGACACATACTATACTATTTTTCCTAAATAAACCTATCTATCATAAAGTTTAATTTATAATATGACACAGGGAGATATTAACAACAATAACTAATATGGAAATAGAATAGTTATAACAATATACTATAATAAAATTACCAGCATCACTACTCTTGAGCGTTGGAGGTATTATTAAGTAAGGGCTATTTGAACACAAGAGTAATATCATGACAACTCACGTATTAAGTGACTAGCAAGTGGGTAGCATATATGGTGTAGATACACCAGACAAAGGGATAATTCATGTCCCAGGTAGAAGAGAGCAAGATAGCACAAGATTCATCACACCACTCAAAGCACATAATTTAACTTATGAACTGTTAATTTCTAAAATTTTCAATTTAATATTTTCAGATCAGATTACATGTGACACAGGTAACTTACACCAGCAGAGGACAAAATGATTGATAAGAGGGACTACTGTAGATTATTTCTTTCAAAGTTATTTTTCAATTATTGCAAGTGCTTATTTTCTACTTATTTATTTTTGTATTCTCTCCAATATACTTATTCAGTACTTAATTATCAGACTTAGAACTTTACTTACAGGTGACTACAGACCCACCTGATATCTTGATTGATTCTGGAATCAGAGTCACTTCCTACTCTCAGAAACTAAGCAAGCAAATAAGTGTTCATTGTTGTGTATTGCTAAATTGTGGAATAATATGTTACACTGCAATAATTAATTGATACAATTCTCTTCTTAAATTTTGCCTCTAACCAATGAATATATTCATTTTTAAATTGAGAACTTTCTTTGGATGATTTTTTCTTCTTCTCTATTACTTTGATTCTGATTCTGTTACTTTCGGATTTTTTCTTCATAATAATTATTATTCAAAGAATTGGGATTTCCAAGGCATTGTGTCTATTAGCACATCATTCTTAATCTTTTATCCTATGAAGCTGTGCTTTTCTCAGATTTATGATTTATTATATGCATTCCCCTTTCATGGCTTCAAGTATGTTTTTCACTCCCTTCCACAGATACTATTTCCATGGCTCTGAGGTGTTGTTTGCCTGGTATCTTTTAGCTGTTATATTTAGCTCTACTGAATCTTTTCTTGGGTTTTTCACATATTTTTCCATAATAGCCTATCCTTGTTTCTCAAAGGAAATGTCCTCTTACGTATTTTTTAACAATTGGAGCAGATATTTTCTAAAATTGTCTTCTGATTCATATAGTAAATCTATTTCAGATGCAGGCAATCTCCCCAAATCATCAGGACAGAATAGCATAATGGTGAAGTATACCAATCCGGAATCATTCTGCTCAGGTACAAATCCCAGCTTTGTCATTTATTAGCCCTGTGCCCCTGGGCAAGTTCCTTAAATTCTCTGTGCTTCTATTTCCTGTCCAAAATCTGGGGCAAGAATAGTATCTGCCTTGTACAGTCACTAAGCTAAAACACATGAAGTAGTTACAACCACTTCAGTACACGGTGTGTGCTCAAAAAATATGATTATTGAAACAGTAGCCAATTTAACTTGTGCTACAGAATGTTATCATTCCACCCTGCCCACCTCCCCTAGATTTTTGTTTCTCATCTTCTCCATCTTGGCAAAAGGAAAGTCAAGATGAAAAGTTTAATGTAAACTGGTGTGAGGCTTGATCCTAATATTGATGAAGAGCAAAGACAATGTCTCTTCCTTGTTGAAATTGGGTCTTAATTCATATATGTATGTATGTATGTGTACATATAATGTTTAAAGCAGAAAATTATTTATTAGATATCAGGCAAATATAGTCTTGGGACAGTGTTATTGTTTACAATTTTCCTAGCACAGCTAACAGAAGAATGGCTCCCCATAACAGTAAAAAACATACTTAAACCCAGTTCCCTGAAGTATTAAATAGTACTTGCCACCCAAATTCCTTTCTCCCATCCCACAAACCCCAAAGTTTTATGCCCTGTAACTGGGATGAGATAGTGAAAGGTAAGGATAAAGCTGAGCACATTTTGCATATGAGAGGAGTGGGTATAATTATATCCAAGACAGACTGGCTGATTCCATTATTGGCTTCAATTCTCCGTTCCCCTATCCTTCCTTATATTTGCCTCAGCTGTGTGACTTTGTAGCCCTCTAAAGGCAAACTAAGTTTCCCCATGCCTTGACTCGGGGCTTGGTCATCTGGTTTGCCTGACCAATGGGATATTAGTAGTAGATGAGTCACAGGCAGGAGCCTTGCCGCTTGTGCAGTGGACTCTGCCTTCCGCACAGGAAGAGCATGCCTGGGCTAGCCTGGCGCCCCAAGATGATGAGAGACATTTGCAATAGAACTATGCCCACTGCCTGAGCCTGAAGCAGAGTGAGGGACAGATCAGCCCATATCCGTGGGATCCCTTCTCACTCACAGGCACACCAGGGATGATAAATATTTCAAATCACTGTTAGGGGGTAGTTATTATGTAGTCCTGATAAGGCAATATTCCTCCTCGTTACAGTTAATTATGGTGTCAACTTGAATAAAAAACACCTAGCAGACTGGCTTAATGCAGTGCTGGGAGTGTCTGGATGGTTGACTTACTGAAGAAGGAGGACACATCCTTGGTGTGGGTGGATACAACCTGGATGTGGGTGTCATCAAGCAAGATTTGTATAGCCTGGATGGAATAAAAGAGAAAAAGAAACAAGTCTCGCTTCTGCTGCTTTGGAAGAGCTCCAGACTTCACTCCAGCCTTTCCCATTGTCTTTGGGCATTGTCTCTTCTCTTTCAGTGCAAGGCCCTTCAGCTTCCCAATACACACTCCCGCGGCACTCTGTGATGAGTTCCAGGCCTTCGACTTTTGACTGTATCCTTTGGCTCTCCAGGGCACAAATGACCCATTTACATTCTTCCACACCAAACTCTGCAGGAAGCCATTGTAAGCCTACCTTGCAAATCCTTTACATAGGTAATGTTAACTGTGGCCCTCCAAAACTCACATGTTAAAGACTTAACTCCCCAAATTCATATGCTGAAGCTCTAACTCCTGACATAGATTCTCGCTTTGCCAAAATTTAGTCAGGCTTCTGAATCTCCTGCTAGACCCTTGGGTGCACAAAATACCTAAGATGATCAATTTAAAAAGAAGAAAGGCTCACAGTTTCAGTTTATTTAGGCTCATAGTTTCAGAGATTTCAGTCCATGGTCACATCAGTATATCAGAAAAGTAACTAAGATAGTTTAGCTAGAAGATGGAAGAGTGTGGCACAAAGTTTTCCCTTTCGTGGTGACTAAAAAACAAACAAGAGAAAGGGGAAGAAACAGGATACCAGTGTTTCCTTCAAGGATACATCCTCATATGACCAGAGACTTCCACTAGGCACCATCTCTTAAAGGTTCCATTGCCTCCAAACAGTACCATGGCCTAGGGAATGAGTATTTAACACAAAGATGACACTTCTACAAATCATAACATATTGGACTAAGTTCTGCATTCACCACCACCCAGGGGTGATGTTTTCAGCTGTTTTCAGAATGAACTGTGTTAAGGTAGTCCTATGGCTTGTGACGGGGTGTCCCCCCAAAAGCCTCATACAGTCATAGGTAGGACTTTTCTAGCAGTGGCTGAATCTAGAGTATGATTGATTCATAGTACAATGCTAAGATTAAGGGTGCTAGATAGGTTAAGGATAAGTAATTACTAAATCAGGCCACTGACTGACTTGGCACTGCACTAATCCCAGTAGCCCGTGTACCCTATAAGGAATGGAAAGAGTTTTGTCTTGTCCTTTGCTTGCTTATTTGCTAACTCGTGCCTGCCACAAACTGTTTCTCCTCTGTGATGCCTGTCTGCCATGACACCATAGCCTGGAGCTGGTCAATTATAGACTAAAACCCCTACAAGCTGTGAGGTAAAAAATAAACCTTTCCTCCTTTAACTTTGGGTGTCTTGTATTTTATCTCAGCAACAAGGAAAGTAACTAAGATAGTTCAGCCAGAATTCTTGTTACTATTAATGTTTTCACTTCATAACTTTCCATCCACTGGTCCCTATCCTGCTCTTTAGTTATCAGTTCTCACTTTCCCATACTATATACAACGTTGAGCCCAATCTCTCTCTCACATTACAAAATCCCATTGCAGTGGTCCCTATATGTAGCCCAACAGTTCTAATAAAAATGACTCTATTTGGAGTAAAAGCCTGTAAGAGACAATTAAGATTAACTGATATTGGTCATAGTGTGTGGCCCTAATCCAGTAAGTCCTTATAAGTAGATGTGGAGATTCTTTTCTCAGCAACAGTATCCATGTGGAAGAACCATACAAGTATCAGTAGCCATCTGTAAACCAGGAAAAGGGCCTTCAACTGAAACCAACCCTGCCAATACCTTAACTTTGGACTTCAGCATCCAGAACTTTGACAAAATAACTGTCTTCTGTTGAAGCCATCCACTTTGTGGTATTTTGTAATGGCAACTAGAGCAAACTAATGTAAGTAAATTGAAAAAATGGAGGATCTGATCACTCTTCTTAGTCAACATATCTGAAGAGAGGTTGGCTGAATTCTTCCAGTTCTACTAAACTTCTACTGCATAAGAGCCAGGACCAACTCAGGTTATTCTAGACACTGTGAAAATTGAGACAACTGCCAAATCAAAGGAGGTAAATCAAACCAGTGTTATAGCTCATGTCTAGGTGTTCCTGCAAAGCCTCATGTGGTAATTGTGGGCAGGCTTTTCAGAGGAAGCTAAATTTAGAGTTTGTGATTGTTTCATTGTCTAGTGCTGGGATTGGGTGTGTAAGTGCTACAATATAAGGGAGGAAAAGGGGCTTGACCCTCCCTTTTGTTTCTTGTTGCTTTGGTATCTTCCACCTGCCATAACTATTGCCCTCTGACACACCACCCTGCTTTGGAGCCAGCTAATTATAGACTGAAATCTCTACAAACCGTGAGCTAAATACAACTTCCCTTCCTTAACTTTGGTGTCAAGTATTTTGTCTCAGCAATGAGAAAATTAACCAAACAACCAGAAATTGGTGGAAATGAAATATCAGTCTAGTAATCACCAAGGATGAAGTAAATTTCCTGTGTGTAAATCTGGAGACAGAACATCTTTGTCAGCAAGTTTAGATGAGGGTCCAAAATTAAGGTTGAACTCTTTGTCTGCACTTCTTTTAATCTATTACACATCAAGGTCACTAAGTGAATTAAAGCTCAGCTACTTTAGGTAATTACAATAGCTGTTTTGCTTTAACCAGAAAGGCTAGGGAGAAAGTAAGATGTGCCATGTCCCTGCTCTCATTTCCTTATATATAAAACCATCCTTCTTCTCTTCAGCTTCATTTCTTTGATAAACACCTGCATTAAATTTAGTCTTGAGCCACTCTACCACAGCTTCTCTTCTGAAAAAAATATATTTTGGAAGTTTCCATTTATTAAGAGAGTAGCCAACAGGATGAAGGGGGCGAGTTCTCCCACCAATCAGACTTACATCAAGCTAGAGATAAGGCCAGAAATTCTAACACCAACTCCTGGGTACCAGTCCCTCCTATCTTAGTGAAGTCCTCCTCCTCCCTGATGTTGACATTTCCCCTCCTTGGAGCAGATTGTGTCATTGCCATTTCCAAGGAGGTGATTCTCACATGGCTCTGTGAACATCAGATAGGTGTGGAGGGAAGAGTGGGGAGGGCATGTGGCATGTTTTGTGCCCTCCTGACCTGACAGTGCCATATTAATAATGCTAACAGCACCTTGAAAGAAAGGGAATGGGAAATGAAATGCTAAAGGGAAAGAAAGTATTAGAATTTGGAGGAATACTCATGGGAGTGTAAAATAATGTCAGCCCAATAGCAGGTCTCTTACAGAGTGTATATCCAATAGACATTTATATCAAAAAATATGTTACACATGTGCATGAATAAATTTTTTCCAAAATACAAATCAAAACTACAGAGAGATATTATCTGTCTTAGTTGTTTTTTACTCACTACTCAGACATAATACCTAATACCTAAAGTTAAAGGAGAAAAGGCTTATTTAGTTTGCAGTTTGTAGAGGTTTCAGTCTATAATTGGCTGGCTCCAAGGCAGGGTGGCAACACAGGTGGGCATCGCAGATGTTATGGTTTGTGTTTAGTTATCCTCCCAAAGCCTCAGGCAGTCATAGGTGGGGCTTTTTCAGAACTGGTTGGTTCATGCTGCAATGCTAGGATTAATGATGTTAAGATTAAGAATGGTTGATCACAAAATCAGTCCACTGATTGGTTTGGCACTGCCCTAACCTGATCAGACTGGATACAGTATAAGGGATAGAAAGAGGCTTGTCTTCTCCCTTCCTTGCTTGCTTTTGTTGTCTTCTGTTTGTCATGAACTGATTCTCTCTTTTGTTCCCCTCTGCAAAACCCTCCTGCCTTGGAAACAGCCAATTACGATTGAAACCTCTACAAAACTGTGAGCTAAATAAACATTTCTCCCTTTAACTCTGAGTTTTGAGTACTTTGTTGAGCAATGAGAAAAATAACTAAGACGGAAGAGGAGAAAGGCAGGCAGAAGGCAGCATAACAGTGAAGTAGCAAACAGCAAGCAACAACAAGAGCCCTCTTTCTCTCCCTCAAACTCTATCCAGGATACCTGCCCTTAGGGTGGGCAACACTGACACCCAAGATGGGGCACCCTTAATCCTAGTAGCGCACCGTGAATCAAACTCAGCATCACATCCTTAATCCAACATCACCCACACTAGACACAGCCACCTCCCCAAACTCCAAACTATGACCACATGAGGCTTTGAGGGGACACTTAGATGCATGTCATAACATTATCTCACCCCAGTTACAATGATTATTAGCAAAAATAATAACAAATGAGGATGAGGGGGAAAAGAGACACTATACATTGTTGGTGGAAACGTAAATTAGAAGAGTCACTGTGGAAAACAACACGAAGTTGTTGTCAAAAACTAAATCCCCCATATGATCCACCTCTCCCAACTCTGGGCACCTATCCAAAGGAAATGATCTCAGCATACAAAGGAGATATGTGCATGCCCATCTTTATTGCAGTGCCATGTACAACAGCTAATGTGGAACCAGCCCAGGTGTCTGTCAGCAGGCAAGTGGATAAAGAAAATGCTGTGTATAGATATACACATGAGGCTTGTTTAGCCATAAAGAATGGCAGAATCCTATCCCATACAGTAAAATGGGTGAAACTGGAGAACATCATATAAAATAAAATAAACCAGACACAGAAAGACCAGTATCATGTGTTCTCTCTCATAGGTGAAAGGTAAAGAAAAAAATCAAGCTGGAAGCACAACAGAAGTATTGCCAGAGACTTAGAAATGTGCCAAGAGTGGAAGGAGAGGGTATGGAAGAGTGGAGAAGGGTGGATGGTCATGATGTCATATGTGTATATCATAGTGAATCCATTAATTTGTACACTTCATGTATGTTAATAATGATAAAAAAGAAAGGATAAAAAAACCTTCCAAAGTAAAGTGCCAGTCTTCCAACTTACTGCAGATTCAGTGCCTAAAACACCCAAAATGGCAATACTGTAGCCCAGATGTGTTTTTGTTTGCTTTTGTTTTGTTTTTTTAAGTCAGGCCTTGATAGTTTTATTGAAGTGACTAGGCAAGTACTCCACAATTGAGCTACATCCCCAATCCTTTGATGTTGATTTTGATTTTAATCTCTATTTTGATATTCAGACAAGGTCTCACTCAGTTTCCCAAGGCTATAAAGAACCCAGCGTCATTCTGCCTCCACCTCATGAGTAGCTGCAATTACAAGCATGCAGTGCTGTGCCCAACGTTAGAAGTATATTTATTGGAGAAGAATTTTAAGTGTTTAAAATCTTATTAAGTTTGTTTCAGTTATATGTCCCTGCCACAAAACCTAAATTTATCAGTTGAAATTTGTGCAAGTTTGGGCTTCCGGGAAGATGGCGACCAGGTGAGCAGCAAAGGAGGGATCCTCCCTGATAGACACCCCCAGCTCGAGGCAGACTTGGCCAGGGCGAATGCCGGGACTTCGGCTGGGAAGGTCAAACTGAACATGTTTCTCTGCGCTGCAAGGGGAGACGCAGCAGGGCGGCCCAAATTGCCGTGGCGAGACGCAGGAAAGCACAGACCACTGGGCACCAGAGACTCTCGGCGCGGTGGACAGGAGGCAGCTCGGCTGGGTGTGAGTGCCCTGGGGGCACAGCCAGCTCAATCCCTCTCACCTCCCGAACCTGCCCGGCTTGCCAACTACTGCAGCCAGAAATCGGCTTTTTAGCAGCAGGAGCGCAAGGCGGTCTCGGAACTCTCGCTCCTTGGGCAGGCTACGCAAATCCGAGCGCCGAACCGGGATCCCGCTCCGGTCCTGGTGCCCGCAGCCAAGGCCCTCAGTAGCCTGCAGTCCGTGGCCAAGGCCCAAAGCGGCGTGAGGAGCGCAGAGGAGCGGAGGATCCCGCTCCCTCCCCCAGAACCAGAGAGCGCGAGGAAACAGAAGCATTGGGGAGCGGCGGATCGCAGGCGTAGCACAAGAAATTGGTACTTTGGAACCTTCGTGCCTGCAGGGATTCCGAAACTGGTGAGCTATCTGCGGGCTGCGACCGGATCACCAAATGGGGGAGGAGATCCATCCCCATACCTGCAGGGAGCCCTGGGAGGGCGGGAGAGCTGTCTTACACACCCCACCCAGGTCTCTGAGTAGGGAAGAACTCACCCCACAAACCAGCATATGACCAGCCTTTTAAGCGGAACTCTCAGCAGAAAGCTTAAGGGACATTCTCCTGAAGAGAAGGAGTCATTGGAGCAGCCTTTGCAACAGACCTTTACCTGGTGAACTGCCTGGGTAATTTATTGCTCAATAGTTTGAATCTGATACCCAAAAATGGGAAGACAGAAGAACAAAACACAGTCTCAGAACTCAACCCCACCCAGAACAAGTTTTGAATGTGAAGATACAGGGGAACCAGGAAACCACATACCTGCAAGTTATGAAACGATTGCATCCGAAATAAAGAGACAACTCCAACAGGCCATAAAAGAGCTTAAAGCAGAAATAAGCCACATACCCACAATGATTTCTCAGACAAAAAACGAGCTGAAAACAATGATGGAAGAAATGTTCCATTCACATAGACAAGAAATAGACAAAGACTAGAAGAAAATAGGAAACAAATGGAAACGTTACAAGGGCAATTTAGGAATGAATTACCAAGAATGAAACAGGTCCAAACAGAATGCCAGGATTTGTAAACTAATGCTGAAAGCATGAAAAACCGTTTAAATGAAACCAAAGATAGAATTTCAGAACTTGAAGACAGCATGGCAGCATATGAGCGTGAAAGGAAGAATCTCATGATATCATCAAAGACACAAGAAAAGTCAATCCAACAGCTGCAAGATGAGGCAAAACGTAACAATATTCGAACTAAAGGAGTGTGTGAAACAGCAGGAGATCTCACAAACAACATAAAAGGAATATTTGATGAAATAATAGCAGAAAATTTCCCAAACAAGGTAAAAGATACTGAAGTTCAGTTAAGCGAGGCATATAGAACCCCAATGACCCATAACCCCAAGAAAAACACACACAGGCATATAATAGTCAAGATCCCACATATCCAGCAAAAGAACACAATATTAAAAGCTGCCAGAGAAAGGAAACAGATCACCTATAAAGGAAAACCCATCAGAATCACAGCAGATTTCTCAACGGAAACAATGAAATCAAGAAGAGCTTGGAGCGAGATACTACAGATTCTGAAACAAAACAGCTTTCAACCCAGACTGATGTATACTGCAAAATTGTCCCTCAAATTCAATGGAGAAATAAAATATTTCCACGACAAAGAACAACTGAAGAACTTCATGAGTGCCAAACCAGCATTGGAAAAAGCACTAAAAGATATTCTAGACAGAGAAAAAAGAGACCACAATCCCAAGAACAGCTACAGAAATAACTCCCTAAACAGAACAAATAATTAAACAGTAAGCAAAAGAAGGAAAACTTCAAGTAAATAACATGACTAGAATAAGCCAACATATAACCATGATAACCACTAATGTAAATGGCCTCAACTCAAAAGTCAAAAGGAAAAGATTGGAAGACTGGATTAAGGAACAAACTCCAACGATATGCTGTATACACGAAACACATTTTACTCAAAAAGAAATCCATAGGTTGAAAGTTAAAGGTTGGAAAACAATTCTCCATGCAACACGCTCCCCAAAAAAAGCAGGGGTAGCTATTATGTTTGCAAACAATGTAAACTTCAAACCAAAAACAATCAAAAGAGATAAAGAAGGCCACTACATACTAGTTAGGGGAAAGCTACAAGAGGAAGAGGTAACAATCCTAAACATTTATGCACCAAACAATGGAGCACCTAACTTTACAAGTCAAATCTTGACAGACGTGAAAAATCAAATAAGTAATACCACTATTGTAATAGGGGACCTAAACACCCCTCTGACGCAAAGACACAGGTCAACCGGACAGAAACTCAGCAAAGAAATAACAGACCTGAACCAAAAGTGTGAACAAATGGACTTAGTAGATGTATACAGAGTGTTCCATCCCACAGCAACAGAATAAACATTTTTCTCAGTGGCACATGGGTCTTTCTAAAAAATTGACCATATTTTAGCCCATAGAGAATATCTACCTAAGTGCAAAAGAATTCAAATTATCTCATGCATATTATCGGACCACAATGCAATGAAATTGGAAATTAATCACAAAGAGAACTCCAAAAACCACATAAACACGTGGAAATAAGACACCAACCTACAGAATAACAAATGGGTCACACAAGAAATTAAAGAAGAAATTAAAAATTACCTACAAATAAATGAAAACACAAGTACAACCTATCGGAATCTGTGGGATGCAATGAAAGCAGTCCTCAGAGGGAAATTTATAGCAATGAAATCATATACAAAGAAAATAGAAAGACAGCAAATAAATAACCTATTGATACACCTCAAACTCTTAGAAAAAGACCAACAAGCCAAACGAAGAGCTCAAACAAGGGAGGAGATTATAAAACTCAGGGAAGAAATTAATGCAATAGAGATGAAGAAAACTCTCCAAAAAATTTAGTGAATCAAAGAGTTGGTTCCTCAAAAGAGTAAATAAAATTGATAAACCCCTAGCCAACCTTATCAAAAAAAGAAGGGAAAGATCTCAAATTCGTGCAATAAGGAATGAAAAAGAGGAAGTCACTACAGATCCATAAGAAATACAAAAGATCATTAATACCTACTTTGAAAATCTGTATTCCAATACGATAGAAAATACAGAAGAAATGGACAGATTCCTAGAAAGGTACAAATTGCCAAAATTGAATCAGGAAGACGTAAAAATCCTGAATAACCCAATATTAATTAATGAGATTGAAAACGTCACTAAAAATTTACCAACAAAGAAAAGCCCAGGCCCTGATGGATTCACAGCAGAATTCTATAAAACATTTGGAGAAGATCTAATGCCAACACTCCTCAAACTCTTCAAAGAAATCGAAAAGGAAGCAACTCTCCCCAACACATTTCTGGAGGCAAGTATTATACTGGCACCAAAACCAGAGAGAGACCCAACCAGGAAAGAGAGCTACAGGCTAATCTCTCTAATGAACATAGATGCAAAGATACTCAACAAAATACTTGCAAAGAGATTACACCGAATCATAAGGAAAATTATACACCACGACCAGGTAGGATTCATTCCAGGAATGCAGGGATGATTCAATATTCGCAAATCAATAAATGTAATACACTATATTAATACAGTGAAGGACAAAAACCACATGATCATCTCAATACATACAGAGAACGCTTTCGATAAAGTGCAACATACATTCATGTTAAAAACCTTAGAAAAAATAGGAATAGATGGCCTCTACCTCAATCTGATCAAAGCCATCTATGACAAACCAACAGCCAACATCATACTAAATGGGCATGAACTGAAAACGTTCACTTTAAAGTCAGGAACAAGACAAGGATGTCCATTGTCACCACTCCTATTCAACATAGTTCTGGAAGCACTAGTCAGAGCAATCAGAAAGAGAGAGAAATAAAAAGAATAAGGATAGGAAAGGAAGAAGTCAAACTATCACTATTTGCAGATGACATGATGCTATACATGGAGGACCCCAAAAACTCCACAAGAAAACTCCTGGAATTAATTGACAAATTTGGCAGCGTAGCCGGATACAAAGTCAACACCCAAAAATCAATAGCATTCCGGTACACAAACAACAAAAAGACTGAGAGAGAAATTGAGGAAACCATACCCTTTACAATAGCAACCAAGAAACTGAAATACTTAGGAATCAATCTAACAAAGAATGTGAAACATTTATTCACTGAAAACTACAATACTCTGAAAAAGGAGATTGAAGAGGATTTCAATAAATGGAAAAACATACCATGCTCGTGGTTAGGAAGAACTAACATTCTGAAAATGGCCATACTACCAAAACTGTTGTACAGATTCAATGCAATTCCCATCAAACTACTGTTAACATACCTCACAGATCTAGAGAAAATATGCCTCAAATTCATCTGGAACCAGAAGAGACCCAGAAAAGCAAAAGCACTCCTGGGCAATAAGGACAAGTCAGGTGGAATCACAATCCCTGACCTGAGATTATACTACAAAGCAACTGTAATAAAATCAACCTCGTACTGGCGAGAAAACAGACCTGAGGATCAATGGAACAGACTGGAAGATGCAACCACAACAAAAAACCAACTCAGCTACCTAATATTTGACAAAGGGGTCAACCAAACCCAATGGAAAAAAGAAGGCCTGTTTAATAAATGGTGCTGGAAAAACTGGCTTGCCTCTTCCTGAAAACTGAAAATAGACCCAAGTCTATCACCATGCAAGAAATTCAGGTCAAAATGGATCATAGACCTCAACATTAAAACAGAAACTCTAAACCTATTGGAAGAGAAAGTAGGTAAAAATCTGGAAGACATAGGAGTAGGCAGAGAGTTCATGAACAAAAATGAAGCTACAAGGGAAACACTTCAAAGAATCAATAATTGCGACCTCATTCTACTGAAAAGTTTTTGTACATCTAAAGAAATCACCAGCAAAGTAAAAAGAAAACCCACAAATTGGGAAAAAATCCTAGCTGGCTGTCCCTCAGACAAAGGTCTTCTATCTAGAACATACAAAGAATTAAAAAACATGTACCTGTCCAAATTCAAAGACCAAATCCAGAAATGGGCATCTAAGATGAATACACATTTCTCAGACAAAGAAATACAAATGGAAAATAAATATACGAGAAAATGTTCCACATCGTTAATCATTTGAGAAATGCAAATAAAAACAACATCGAGATTTCATCTCACCCCAGTAAGACTGGCCAGTATGAAAAAGTCATGCAATAACAGATCCTGGCGAGGCTGTGGAGAAATAAGGACTCTATTACACTGCTGGTGGGAATTCAGACTGGTGCAACCACTGTGGAGAGCCATTTGGAGATTTCTCCACAAACTAGGTCTAGAGGTTCCATTCAAACCAGCTATTCCTCTTCTGGGTATTTTCCCAGAAGATCTGAAAACATCATATCACTCTGATATATGTGCACCCATGTTTATAGCAGCACAATTTGTAATAGCTAAAATGTGGAAGCAACCCAAGTGCCCATCCACAGAAGACTGGATTAAAAAATT
>PVLD010024195.1:0-25915 GCA_004027595.1 Dinomys branickii
ATCGAACTCAGGACCCTGCGCTTGCTAGGCAAGTGCTTATTCCACTGAGCTATATCCCCAGCCCCTTCTTTCATTTTTTTTGAGAGAAAGGGTCTTGTTGTGCACTTCAGCCTGGTGTTAAACTCACTGTGTAGGGCTGGGGATATAGCTCAGTGGAATAAGCGCCTGCCTAGCAAGCGCAGGGTCCTGAGTTCGATCCTTAGTACCGCCAAAAAAAAAAAAAAAAGATTTAAACTGACTGTGTAGCCCAGGTTGGCCTTAAACTCTTGGGAATCCTCCTGCTTCAGCCTGCTGAGTGCTGGGATTATAGGCATGTGCCATCACGCCCTGCATGTCTTTTAATTTTGAGCATTTTTGGACATTCAGAAATTTATTTTTGGAGTCACAACTGTCCAACTTTTTTCCTAGTTACATTGATACTTAGGAATACTCTTCAAGAATCCTGGTAAATATTTATTTTTTTAAAGTACATTTTTAGTGTTTAAAAATGGTTTAAGAAATTTTCACTTTGCCAGGCATGGTGGCACATGCCTATAATCCCAGCACTTGGGAGGCTGAGACAGGAGGATTGTTGCCAGTTTAAGGCCAGTCTGGGCTCCATAGTGAGTTCAAAGTCAGCCTGACTTAAGACTCTTGTCTCAAAAAAACCAGACCAAACCAAAACAAAACCTTTTACTTCAAATTGTTAACCAGTTCATCAGTATTTCTTAATCAGCTCTTTCTGTGGTGATACGTCATTTCAGTTTTGTTAAATTAGTTAAAATAGAGTCAGATCTAGATCTTGTTCAGTATCATATTATTTTAATTGTTATAGCTTTTTAAATTTGGTTTAATGTTCTTATTGAGGTTTAGAATTGTAGCTTGGTGGCAGGGCACGTGCTTAGCATGCTTGAAGCCTTGGGCTCAATCCCAGCACCAAGAATCAAAACCAAAACAACAAAAAATGTAATTGCTCCAAACATTTTTAATAACTTATTTGCTGTTTCACATAAATATTGAGCTTAAATTTAAAAAGAAGTTAGGATTGTGATTATAATTGCACTACTCTGGGAAAAAGAGACTAAGTATATTTAATTTTCCCACCTACAAGTATGTTTTGATTTTTACATTTAGTTAAGGTTTGTTCCATATTGGTCAATAATATTCTTCCCACTTTTTTTTGTCTTTCTGAGACAGGGTCTTGCTATGCAGTTCAGGCTGGCCTTGAGCTCACTTTGTAGGCCAGGCTGGCCTAGAACTTGCAAAGATCCTCTTGTCTCAGCCTCCTGAGTGCTGGGATTACAGGCGTGTGCCACCACTCTTGCCATCTTCCCACATTTTAACTTAATTTCAGCAAATTTATACTTGTGGTGCATAAAATGTATTTTATTTTAGTTATTGCTTGTATTTTGGAATGGAGTTACGTGAGCTGGATGTGGTAGCTCATGCCTGTAATCCCAGTGTTGGGACCCTGAGGCAGGAGAATCTCCAGGAGTTGAGGCTAATCAGGACGGCAAAACCACCCTAAACAGTAGAAGAGTACTTTTTTTTGTTGTTTTTTGGTACTGGGAATCGAACTCACAACTTCGCGCTTGCCAGGCGGTGACGGTGCTGCTGAGCTATATCCCTGGTCCTAGCCTAAACTGTATAGCAGACCCTGTCTCAAAAAACAAACAAGCAAACAAACAAACAAACAAAATGCAATTGTGTATTTTTGCCTGGTAAGTGTAGTTTTACTGACTACTCAGCCTATCAATATAGCTTGATACTAGTTTTCTAGGTATGGTTTTGGCACTACACGGAGTTGAATGTTAACATCTTTAAAAAATTTCTCTTGGGATTTTCTCACTAATATATTGTTGAACAAAGTGAGGAATTTTATTTGTATTAGAGTAGCTTCTGAAGCCATTTACTTCATTAAAAAAAATCTCACTTGAAGTGGGTGTGGTGGTGCCCCTCTGTATCCTGACTCCGTGGGAGCCTGAGGCAGGAGGAGTCCGAATTACAAAGGAGCTGGAGTGACAGAGTGGTTGCCTGACCTGTCTGAGGCACTGGGCTTCATCCTTGGTTCGACAACAAAGCCACGTGAAACATCAAAAAACCCCTTTTGATATTATACTAAAAAGTATCAAAACATATCTTAAGTTTGATCTGCTATTCAGTTTGTTTTATACTAAAAATTGACAGCAGAAATGAAGCTTAAAAGTCTTTTTAAAAATTGCAATATTTTAATATTTATTTATTTTGTTTTTTGAGATAAAGTCTTGCTATATAGTTCAGACTGGCCTTGAACTCACTGTGCAGCTGGGGCTGGGCTCAAATTTGAGGTGATCCTCCCACCTCAGCCACCCCAGTGCAAGAATTACGGGTGTGAACTACCATAACTGGCTTCTAATTTTTATTAGTACATGTTTCCAGTACATAATGATTACATTCATCCCGGGGAGTTTGCACATGTACATAACACATCTTAATTCTTTTTATAATCACTCATCTCTTGGTTCTCTTCCTATTTGCAAAAGTTCTGTCTCTCTGTTTCCTACTTTTTTTTTTCCTCTATGTTTTCTGTGAATTTTTTTTTTTTTTTTTTTTTTTTTTTAAGATTTGAGACTTTCATCATGTAGCTCAGGTTGGCCTCAAACTCATGGTGATCCTCCTGCCTCAGCCTCCCAAGTGCTGGGATTCTGGGCATGTGCCACTGTACTCAATCCTGTTCTTTAATTCATACTTTGAGGTTTTTCATGTAACCCCGTGTGATATTTAAGCTGTGTGTCTAATTTATTTCACTTAACATTATGGCCTCAAGGTGCACCCTTTCCCTACAAAGGCCTCAAGTTTATCCTTCTTCTTGGTGGAGAAGCGCTCCATATCCATCTGTTGTGGACATACGGACCACTTCCAAGATTTAGCTATTAAGTGTTGTGCTGCTATAAACAAGCATATCAATGTATCATTGTAATATGGTGTCTTTAACTCTTTTGGGAAAATACCTAGCTGGGTGGAATGGAATTTCTAGTTGTGGTTTTTGAGGAACCTCCACACTGATCTAGAACAGAAATATCTGAGTCACAGGAATTTGTAGTTTTGGTGTTTTGCAGAGTTTTCATCCTGATTTCTATGGTGGTTCTAGTGTACATTCCCACCAGTAATGTCGAATGCCCTCCTCCCCACCTCACCAGTATTTGTTATTAGTTGATTTCTGGATCACAGCCGTTCTTTGTTGAATGATTTTTCTTGTATTTATTGGCCATTTGTACTTTTTCCGAGAAAACTCTGTTAATTTCATTGCCCATTTTTTTGCTTGGGTCTTTTATTTTCAGATGCCTAAGATTTTTGAGTTCTTCATATGGTTAGATAGTAGTCCTCTGTCCAGTGAGTACTTGGAAAAAGTTTTTTTTTCAATTTGTTGGTTGTCTCTTTACTGTTGTTTCCTTTGCTATGGAGAAGTTTTTTAATTTGGCAGAAACCCATGTGTTGATTCTTGAAGATGTTTCTTGTGCAGTTGGGATTCTTTTCGGAAAGTCCTTGCCCAGTGCCTGTGTCGTCAAGGGTTTTACCTATTTGATTTTCCAGAAGATTATTTCTTTTAGTATTTAGGTCTTTGGTCCATTTAGGTTTTAGGTTTTTTTTTTTTAAATTTGTTTATTTTAATGTATGTGGTATGCTGGGGATCAAACTCAGGGCCTCGTGCATGCAAGGCAAGAGCTCTACCACTGAACCACATCCCCAGCCCTAGGTTTTAGTTTAATACATGAGAGATGTGCATCTAGAGTCAGTCTTCTGCATGTGTATAGCCAGTTTTCTTGGCACTGTGTTAGAAGAGGTTGCTTTTCCTTCAGCATGTGCTTTTGACTCCTTTGTCAAAGGTCAGATAGATGGCTGAATGTGCCTGGTTGTGTCTGTATCCTCTATTCTGTTTCAGTGATCCACATGTCTGTTTTTGTGCCAGTTCCATTCTGTTCTTTTTCACTGTAGCTTTGTAACACGACTTGAATTCTGGGATTGTGGTACCTGCTCCTTTGCCCTTGTTGCCCAGGATTGCTTTTGCTGTTCTGGGTCTCTTCTGGTTTTATGTGAATTTTAGGATTGTCCTCCTTTCCCTCCCTCCCTCCTTCATTCCTTTATTCCTCTTTCTTTCTTCCTCTTTCCTTCTTCTGTTCTTTCTCTCTCTCACTGTCTCTTTCTTCTGTTCTTTCTTCTTTTTGAGCCAGGGTCTCTTAGTTCAGGCTGGCCTTGAACTCTATAGCTCTGGTTGGCCTCACAGTGATCCTACTGCCTCAGCCTCCCAAGTGCTGGGATTACAGGTGAGCACTGCCACACCCAGCTTGTTCCTCTTTCTGTGAGGAATGCTCTTGGTGTTTTGATTAGGACTGCATTACATGTATATATCAGTTTTGGAAAAATGACCATTTTGACATTATTGATTTTTACCCATCCAGAGCAGGGGTATCGTTCCATTTTCTGCTATTCTCTTTGATCTTTTTTTTTTTGGTAAGAGTACTGTGGTTTTTGTTACAGAGAGGTTCACTTCACTGTTAGCCTTATTCCGAAGTATTTAATTTTTCTTGAAGCTATTGTGAATGATATTGTTTTCCTAATTATTTTTTGCTTCAGATTTTAAAATTTCTATTAGTATATGTTGGCAGTACATAATGCTTACGTTCACTTTGAGGAATTGGTGCCGGGTGCACAGCACAGTTTTGATTCTTTTCGCATTCCCTTCCCTGCCGCCCTTCCCTGGCTCCTTCTCCTTCCCCCTCGTTCCCCCCCTTCTCTCCTGTCTCTGGGGGAGGGGTGGTAATCGGTGTGTAGGAATGCTATTGGTTTTTGTGTGTTGATTTCATATCCTATAAACAAATTTTGATGGTTCAGTTTAGGTAGGAATTACTCAAGGTGATTACACAGGAGGAGGATGTTTCTTTCTTCCCAAAGAGTTTCACATCCTAGTCAGTCTCCTTTCATCCCCAGGTCTTGCTACCACCAGTCTGCTTTCTGTCACCACAATTCTGTGTAAATGAAATTGTAAAATTTCTTTTTTCCTGAGTTAGGTTTCTGTTTCACTTAGCATAATGCTTATGAGATCGATCCATGTGGCAAACCCACACTTTTTTTAATTCCTGAGGAATATTTAATTGTGTAGTTCTATCCTAGTTTGTTTTTCCATTCACAAATACCCACAGGGCACTTGCTGTTTCCAGTTTTTAGCTGATAGGAATGAAGTGCTATATGGTGCTATATGTTTGAGTAGATCATTCTTTGTGGACATGTTTTTCTTGGGTAAATGAGGGGGTTTGTTAGGTAATATGGCATGTATATGTCTGAACTTTGTGTGGTATTCTGCTTAAGTTTTTCAAAGTTGTACCATTTTGCGTTTCAAAGAGTAGTATATGAATTTCAGTTGCTGCTTGTCCTAGTCAGTGTTTGATGTATTGGTATGTATAGACAGTTCATTGTATTTTAATTTTTACTTCCTTAATAGCCTGTAGTATTAAACATCTTTTCATGGGCTTGTTATTATACAATTTTTGGTGAGTATCTGTTCAAATGTTAGGCTTATAGTTTTAATACTAGATTTTTTTTCCTACTGAGTTTTGAAAATTCTGTATTCTGGATACAAATCCTTTATTAGATATATATTTTACATTATTTTTCCTAGTTTCTCCCTCCCCCTGTGATGTCTCAGAGAGAAGTTTTGAATGTTGAAGTCCTGTTAATCAATTTTTTCTTTATGGTTCCTGCATTTTGGATCCCAAGAGGTCGTTCTCTACCCTTTTGCAGTGTTGGGGATTAAACCCAGGACCTTGAGTGTGCTGAGTGCCGAGCAAGTGCTCTCCCATAGGGGCTATACAGTATTGCCGTTCCTGTTTGTTTTGCACTTTGAGACAGGGTGCTGCTAATTTCAGGCTGACCTGAAATTTGGAATCATCCTACCTCAGCCTACCAAGTAGCTGGCATTACAGGCCATAGTGCCTGGCTAAGAAATCTTTGTTACTTACGGTTCTAAGGCTTTTCTCCTGTGGTTTTCTTCTTTACTTACAATTTTAGCTCTTATATTTAAATTTATGATTATTTTCAAGGTAGTTTTTTACGTTACTTTTTTTTTTTTGGTGGTACTGGGGATGAAATTCAGGACTTTGCGCTTTCCAGGCAGGTGCTTATTCCACTGAGCTATTTTCCCTAGCTCAAGCTAGTTTTTTAATATGTTGTGAAAAATAAGGATTGAGGGTATTTTAAAGTATGGTAATTCTGTTTTCCCAGGGCTATTTGTTGAAAATACTTTTGTTTCCTTCATTGAATTGTCTTGGCACTGTGGCTGGACAAATTTACAATATACATATAATTCTATTTCTAAACTCAATTCTTACTCGGGAGGCTGAGGCAGGAGGATCTTTACAAGTTCGAGACCAGCCTGGGCTACAAAGTGAGCTCAAGGCCAGCCTGAACTACGTAGTGAGACCCTGTCTCAAAAAGACAAAAAAAAAAAAAAAAAAAAAAAAACCTCAATTCTTCCTCTTTTATCTATAATTCTGACCTTTACAAATTTATTTGTTATAATACCGTATTGTCTTCATTAGTGTAGCTTTGAAATAAGAGCTGGATGTGGTGGCACACACCTGTTATCCCAGCATTTGGGAGGCTGAAGCAGGAGGACTGCTGCGAGTTCTAAGGCCAGCCTGAACTACATAAGGAGAATCTGTCTCAAAAAAAAGCCTTCTGGTTTCAAAAATAAGTTAAGGCCAGGCATAGTGGCACACACCTGTAATCCCAGCACTCAGGAGGCTGAATGAAGCAGGAGGATCAATGCGAGTTTGAGGCCAGCCTGGAATAATAGTGAGTTTAGGGCCAGCCTGAACTATACAGTGAGACCCTGTCTCAAAAAATAAAAAAAATTAAAAAAATTAAAAAAAAATTAAAAGTGTTTCATAAACATTTTGCTAAGCAGAGTTTTAGTAAACATACTTGAATCTGATTTAGGATCTTGTAATACTTTAGATGTTTTTGATCTGTGCTGGGTATTGGTAATTTTTATTATGTGACAGCATGAATGAAGATGTAAGAAATCAGAATAAGCCTAGATTAGGCCTTGTGTTTTTCTTTTGATAATTTCTATTGTTGACCTTACAAGTTTTAGGATGTTTTTCATCTCTTACTGATGAAAATAGATTGCAACAAGCTCAACTTAATGAAGTTTGCATATTCACTAGCTATCAGCTCCTTCAGATCACTTTCAGAAAAGGGGGTGATATAAAGAATAAACATACCCAGATCATTATACATTACATACATATATCAAAGTGTTATTGTCTCCCATAAGTATGTATAATTATTATGTGTTAATTTTTAAAAGAATGAATGTTGAAAATGTGACCATAGAGAGGATGTAATTGTGTGTTTGGTTTAGAGTACTTAATTGGTTTTACTTATTTTTTTCCACAAGAGAAAGGAAGAAAATTATATTAAAATTCAAGCAGGTTATTTTGATCCCTTCATTCTTGAGAACTGTCACAAGGCAGAACTAACATGAGATTGTATTTTATAAGTTATGCTTGATAATTTTATGGGAGGCAGTTGGGATGATGTGGAAAGAGTATCTTGGAGTCAGAAAATTTGGGTTCAGATTCTAGTTATGCCACTTATTAACTTTGCCTTCGAGGAAATCACTTATTTTCCCCGTGCCTCTGCCTTTAGTTGTAAGTGTATGCTTAAAATGACACTGCTATTTATATTAGGAATCTGTTAGACAAGAAATACAATAATGTGTGAAAAATACTGTTTAAAGTGTAGTTTTATGTAAATATGCCTTATTTTTCAAAGATTATATTTTAAATGTCGAATTATTGTATTTTTTATAGAAGCAGGTACAACATTAATGATTAATATATTGATTTAAATACTGTTTAAAAATAGGCATGCATTTTTGAGGATTTTTTTTTTTTTTTCGGGACTAGGGATTGAACTCAGGACCTTGCTCTTGCCAGGCAGGTGCTTATGCCACTGAGCTATATTCCTGGCCCAGGCATACATTTTTGTATACCTTGGAGCACCGCTGTATCATGCAGTGTTCATATAGCTATGTTAAATTTCTCTTCAGTGTAGCAGATATTTAAACTACTGTATTTCTCTGTTCTTCCCTCCCCAAATTTTTGGTAAGAAGTGCAACTTTGGAGAACAGTTTAGATGGCTCAGGGTTTGAGATGAGGGAATTATTTGGATAAAGTCTTTGTAATTTGATGTATTTCTCTAGCATTCTGGCACTTTAAAAAATAGCCTGTGGCTTTGCCTCTTTCCAGTAGGTGGAGGTGTTTCCACACAGGTGGATAAACGTCAAACAGGAGGAAGGCCTGTAAAACTGACGCCCAGAGTCTGAGTGAGCGTGCTTTGGAGCAAGTGGAGCTGAAGGGTCAGCAGGCCCTGTGGAAGATGACCCCAGCTTCTGACGAAGAGCTGCACCTTAGTGTGAGCTGCTTATGTCAGCTCTACATGCTACATGTACAAAAGCCCTTTCATTAGAATTGCAAATGCTCGTCGTTTTTGAAATTTTTTTTTTGAGACAAGTTCTTGCTTTGTAGCACAGGCTGGCCTGGAATATGAGCCAATCCTCTTGCCTCAGCCTCTGAAGTGCTGGGATTATAGGCGTGCACCACCATGCTCAGCAAGTTTTTATTTTTGTGTGATGTTTTTCACTTTTTATTAATACTGTACATATTTGCAGTATGTAGTGATTATGTTCCTCATAAGGAGTTGGTGTGTGTGCATAATGTGTCTTCATTCTCCCCTCATCTCCTTCGCCTTCCCTCCGCACTCCCTCCCTCCGTGTCTTGGTCTCCTTCTAATTGGGAAATACCTGTCTCCCTATTTCCTATCTTTTCTTTTTATTTATATTTTTGGTTTCTCATATAAGAGAAACCATGTGATAGTTAAGCTTGTGTGTCTGATTTATCTCACTTACGTTTAGTCTCAAGGTGCATCCATTTCCTCCCAAGGCCTCAAACTTCCCTTCTTTACGGTGGAGCAGCACCGCAGAGTGTGTGAGTACCACAACTCCTTGTCCATTCATCTGGTAATGGACATGTAGGCTGCTGCCAGGACTGAGCTATTATGAGCTGTTCTGCTAGAAAGCTTGTGGACCACTGTAATATGGGGTCTAACTCTTTTGGGAAGATACTAGAAGGGTATCTTTCACTGAGAGCTGGGTGGAATGGAATTTCTAGTTTTAGTTTTTTGAGACATCACTACACTGATTTTCATAGTGTTTGTACTAGTTTACACTCCCACCAACGATGTTGAACAGCTCTTTCCCCAGCATTTGATATTATTTTATTTCTGTTTTTAAATTTGATTTCTTGGTAATGGTCATTCTTTCTGGAGTAAGATAGAATGTCAGTGTATTAACTTGCATTTCTCTAATGGTTAGTGATGTTGAACATTTGTTTATGTATCAGCCATTTCTACTTTTTCTGAGAAGTGTCAGTTGGCCATTTTTTGATTGGATCTTTTATTTTCAGGGTTCTAATTTTTTTGAGTTCTTTATATACTCTGGATATTAGCCCTCTGTCTGAGGAATAGCTGGCAAAATATTATTGTATGATCTTATATCATCAGTCTTTAAATATAACTCCTTCTAGTGGAAAAGAAAACACTGATTAGTTGGAGTGGGAATTTTGTAAAGGAAGGGAAAAAAATCTTTTAAATTTTAAAATGTCTGGGTGTGGTGGTGCACACCTGTAATCCTGGCACTCCTCAGGCTAAGGCAAGAGGATTGCCCTAAATTTGAGGCCAACCTGGGCTACATAGAGTTCAAAAGCAGCCTGGACTATATTCTGAGAACCCATCTCAAAACAAACAAACAATTTTCAAAAAGTAAGTGGTGTTTGATATATTCAGAATACCGTATCTAACATAGTACCTGGTACATAGTACACCCTTCATAAATATTGTGAATTAAAGAATGGTGAAATTGAAAAAAAGCTTTCTTGGTATTCAAGCCTGCATTTGAAATAATAGTGTCTTTGTCATGTCATTTCTGAATTGACATTTAATTTTAGTAATTTTGACAAGATTAAGCTATAAAGATATAGGACTAGCTAGGCATGATGGGGCACGCCTGTAATCATAGCACTTACAAGGCTGAGGCAGGAGGATCTCTGCAAGTTTGAGGCCAACCTGGACTCTGTAGTGAGATTTTGTCTCAAAAAAAAAAAAGGACTAAAGAGTTCTTTTGTTAGTATTTGACTTGAGTAGAGCTGTCTTTTTTTTTTTTTTTTTTTAAGAGCAGAATATATTTATTGAGAGAAAGAAAGCTTCTGTCCAAGAGAAGGACAGAAGGGGGGCCCGAGTGGGTTACACCTAGTAGAGCTGTCTTGTATGCTCTGTAAATTGTGTTTCTTAATATTATAAAGATCAAGCTGTTATTCACTGAAAATATTGGAGTATCTTGGGAAAATTCATGTGCAGAAATAGTTTGCCAGCACTAAGAAGACTATTTTTAATGTAAAAAATATTAATATGTATTTGTGATACATAATGCTTACATTCATCATAGGGATCTGTGCTTATACATCATATATTTTCATTCTTTTTCCCCATTCTCCTCCTCTTCCTCAGCCCTGCTTCCCCTCCTATTTATAGAAGCTTTGTTTCCATTCTGTTGTTTGGGTTACTCTCTTCCCTCCCCCACTTCCACTCCCTTCTCCTTGTTTTACTGTCTGTTGCTGCTCCCCTTCCCCTCTGCACATGTTCTCACTACTTAGGAAGGCAGTTTAATATGTATTTCAGAGCTCTGAGGGTTAAATGTTCTCATTTAATTCCATTTGGACTTGTTTTTTTAGGTATTTTGAACCAGTAAAAGTGAAATGAGTACCTTTTATGTGATGAAAAAGTTTTTTTAAAGTTTGAAGGAACTTGGTACAACTATTTCATTTTTTAAAAAATGAGGGTAGATGTATCAAAAATTGTAATAAACTTAAAGCCTTACATGTTTTGGTTTTCTATTTCTTAGTTTTACTTTTTTTCTTTTTTGTTTTAGCTCAGCTAGGTAGGAAACCAGTCTTTTTGTCACTTTAAAATGGGATTAAAGAGTACTAATGAAGATGCCAGCGGCTGCAGCCGGTTGAGTTGTTGGGGCAAAATTGGTCCTATGTGAGATTCACATCCACTTGATGCCAGCATTGCCTGGCAGTTACCTGCTGAGGGTGAACATTCTAATATGTGAATGTTCTGATGTTCAGTCCAGGCTTTGGGCCTGCTACACTTGGCTGAAAGAAAAATGTCTCTTTGAACAACTTCAGTGCTGATCGGGTTACGAGAGCCCTGGAAAACGTCCTAAGTGCCAAAACCTGAAGTTAACCCTGAGGATGAAGGTCAAATCCCCAAACCTGGACTCTGGTGGACAGCACAATGTGCGAAGATGTGTTCCACCCCTCAGAAAGTCTTGGCTGTAGAGTGCTGCCTCAGGGCAAAGCAGTTTAACATGAAAATAAAACTTTATTTTCTCTCATAAAAAGTGGGGTTAATTGCCTGTCAAACATGTGGTCCTAAGCTTGATTCCCAGTAACACCCCTCCCCTAGATGGGGTTAACAGCTGGGTATGGTGGTGTACACCTGTAATCTGAGCTGTTCAGGAGACTGAGGCATGAAGATCACAAGTTCAAGTCCAGCCTGGGCAGTTTAGCAAGGCCCTGTCTTTTAAAATAGAATATTGGATTGTAAAAAGGGATCTGGGGATGGTACTTCAGTGGTAGAGTGCATGCCTAATATGCACAAGGCCCTGGGTTCCATCCCCAGCACTGTAGGGGAAGGGGGCAGGGTGGCCATTAATGATGATATTTCAAACTTTTTTTAAATTTCCACTTTAGTGTGCCCTTAAGTCTGTTTTCCTTAGCCAGAATGATGACATGGACTGGGATGAAATGTGTTCATGTTTACATACTCATTTAGTAGACATTTGCCAAATGTCTCACATGTACCTAACGTTGCGGTGTAGGCTCTGTGATTTTTTCTTTTTTTTTTTTTTTGAGACAAGGTCTCATTCTACAGTTCAGGCTGCCCTTGAACTCACTATATAGCACAAGCTGGTCTTGAACTCAGCGATCCTCCTGCCTCAGCTTCCCAAGTGCTGGGATTACCAGCATGTGCCACCATGCCCAGCTAGGCTCTGTGATGTTAAGAGAAGGTTAGAACACTAATCTTGCTTTCAGGGAACTTGCAGGATAAACAGACAGAGGTGCAGTCACTTGACAGATGAAATAAATAAATAGTGCCAGAGTTAGTGGAATGTGCAGTGAAGGTGAAATGAATGAAAGGCCATAGATATTTCCAAGGGGTTCAGGTTCCAGGTTCTAAAATTGATCAGTCTTTCATATTTTCCACTTTCTCTTTTATCAAAGAAAGATATGTTGTTTAGCTGTCCCAAACAGCACATCCTGTGGTGAGAGGCTTTCTAGGCTTCAGAGAAACAAATCAGAATACAGATGAGGTTGTTGAAAAGACAGTGGTTCCAGTGATGCACTAATAGCTTTTCACAAGCCAGGCAGCTTCCATTCCTTAATTTTCAACAAAATTGGGGGACTTGTTCAAGCTGTTAGCTGATCATTAAAAGCAATCTTCATAAAAAGTAAGGAAGTCAGCTGGGTGTGGTG
This sequence comes from Dinomys branickii, assembly GCA_004027595.1. Classification (NCBI taxonomy): domain Eukaryota; kingdom Metazoa; phylum Chordata; class Mammalia; order Rodentia; family Dinomyidae; genus Dinomys; species Dinomys branickii. The sequence continues at coordinate 12,618 of PVLD010024195.1, forward strand.
GTGTGCAGTTATAATCAAAACAGCCTGGGAGGCTGAGGTGGGGGACTGTGAGTTTTAGCCCAGTCTGGGTACAGTGATTTAGCAAGACTGTCTCAAAATAAAAACAATTTAAAAAGGACTGGAAATACGGCTTAGTAAGAAGGCGCTGGCCTGAGTTCTATCCCCACTACCTCCTACCCAGTGTCAAATACATGTCAATATTTTCCAGAAAGTTAAAAAAGAATTTTAGGTTTTTTTGCATATATAACTTTTAAAAGAAGTAAAATAATGGTATTAGGTACCATAGCAAACTTTCATTTTTATTTGCTTATTTATGTGGATAAGTTTAGCACTATGTAAAAATGAAAAATATGAACAGAATTTATACTATATGCTGACACATTCCAGCAATAATACTCACAGATATATAAAGTAATTAAAAATAAGAAACTTCACACATGTTAGCAATGAGGTGCATTTCCAATTCTTTCTTCCTTTTTCCCTCCCCCTTTTGAATGATTGGTTCTAATCAAGATCCAGGAGAAACCTATACACTATACCTGGTTTGAAAATTCTAATCCCTCCTCTTTCTGCCTCCCCTTCCAACTCCTATGTTGCCAAATTCTCTTGTACTGAGTTGAGTCCATAGCCTTCACATTGATCTATATTCCTAGTGCTTTTTATTATTTCATTTTGACATAGGGTCTTGCTAAGGCTATTGTCTGGGTTCAAACTTAGGATTCTCTTACCCAGCCTCCCAGGATTCTGAGAGTACGGGTGTGGGCCACCATACCTAACTGTCTTGAATCACTTCGCTACAGGCATCTTCTTTGATTTTTCTTTATCTTTTTCTTCAGATGTATTTTTCATAGAAACCACATCCCATTTATATACATTTACATCTAAAAACTATGATTTTACTCTAGCTTTGCCATCATATTGTTATGTTCCAGCACTCTGAACTCATTTTAAATTTTACCTTCTTTATCTCCAACTTTGTTTTGTTTTGGTCTTTTTTGAGACAGGGTTTCACTATGCAGTTCAGGCTGGCGCTGAACTCACTTTGTAGCCCAGACTGGGCTTGAACTCACAGCAGTTTTCCTGTTTCAGCTTCCTGAGTGCTGGGATTACAGTTGTGTGCCACCATGTCTGGCACCTACTTGGTTTTTAAGACATAGCTGTAGCATTATCTCCTCTAAACTTTCTAGCTAGCCAAAGGCTCAGGTAATACCCCTCTCTATCAGTTAGCGTCTTGATAGGAGGAAACAGCTCAAGTTAGTTGAAAATAGTGAAGGGACCAGCACAGAACTTCAAGACTAGCAGGGATAGGGAATCAGGACACAGGGCAAAGGGAGAGGGTAGCTAAGGGAACGCAGATGTTTCTCATTTACTGAACCCCACCTGAAGCCAGAGGTTTAGGGGGAGCCCTGGTTATGTAATCTACACAGGCATCCTCTAAGACAGATAGTAAAGTGTGGAGAACGAATCTGGAGGAGCAAATCACAAGCATCCAGCACACTGCCACTTTTTTTTTTTTTTTTTTTTTTTTTTTTTTTGCTTTACTGGGACAAAATACCCCACACCCACAGTTTAGGAAGTTTAGTTTCAGATAACACTCACAGTTTCAGATGATCTAGTCCATGGTTAGCTGGCTCCAGGGCAGAAAAGGCTGGTGAGAGGGCGTGACAGAGGAACAGTATTCAAATCTTGGTAGCAAGAGAGGAGGAAGCCGCAGGCAAGAATCAGCCTCCAGGTCACACTCCCACTGGCCCACCTTTCTTCTGACCCCCAAAAACAGGACTCTGGGAGGCGTTTAGACCTAATTAACAATAGTCTCAGTCACTGTTCTTGTTGCTGCGACAAAACACCCAGCATCCAAGGCTAAAGGTGTGTTTGACTCACAGTTGGTAGAGGTTTCAGTTCGTAGTCAGCTGACTCCAAGACAGGTGGCGGGCGTAGCAGGAGGAGCATTGCAGAGGAGAAATAGTCTGCAGCAAGCAGGCAAGTGAGAGCACGTAGGCCCTCTTCCTGTCCTGTATATTGTATGCAGGCTCCCACCCAGGTGGATGCAGCACTCACATCCTCAATCCTAGCCAGAACTCTGCCAAACCCCCTCAGTGGGCTGATGTAGTAATCACACACCCTTTATCCCACACACGCTGGATGCAGCCACCTCTGGGCACTCGCCCATGACTGCATGAGGCTTTGGGGGACTTCTAGGTGCAGCCATAACACCTGTCTTCCTACTGCTCTTTAGCAAACTCTTCATTGAATTATCATATTGACCTAAAATTCAACTTAAAATTGTTTGAGATAGGGTGTCACCCTGTAGTCCAGGTTGGCCTTGAACTCACTAGGTAGCCAAAGTTGGCCTCGAATTTATGGTCTTTCTGCTTCAGCCTCCTGAGTACTTAGATTACAGGCCTGTACCACCATGCCTGGTTGTGTTTTGTGTTTTTTCCCATAGTATTCTCAACTCTTTCGTAGTTGTAGAGTATCTTTTATTAATGTTCACATGCTCACAGTCCTCAATAGATTTTTGTTAAATGAATAAATGTTTTAAAGAGGGTGGGTAAGAAGTAAAATTTAAAAGCTTTTTCCTTTTTAATAGTAATGTGTGATAATTCTTAAATCAAAAGAGTAAATATAATAATTTTTGCTTTGGTAGTTTTGATGGTTCTGCAATAAATGCTTCTCATTTTGGTTCAAGAGCAGCCAGGGATTAATTTAGGCCATAATAAATATTTACTATGTTAGGAAGGATTGTAATGCACAGGTCTGCATTGCTCAGTGGCCTGTGAACTGTGTTTATCCCTCTCTTTTGCTATAGGAGAATCTTGGTGTAGAAAAATAATTTACAGAGGTTATAAGGTCAATTATATTGACACTAGGAAGAATGTGCCTTACTTTCTATGAGTTCTTACATGCCTTTTTTCAAATTTCCTAAATATGTGAAACTTGGTCTCTATCTGGAAAACTCACTCTTATTGCTAGCCAAACTCTCCTCTGTATTTGAAAAATTATCATATATTTACTAGGTAGATACTTTTAGCATTGTTGCATTAAAAAGTAAGACTAAAGTTTGACCCTCTCCCCATCTTGTGGTTTCTGTGGTCTAGGTATAGTTTAGGAGGGGCCTTGGACAATTTTGGCTCAGTGCGTGTCATTCATCTCGATTCAGATGGTGAGTAGAATGGGAATAACCGGGGGCTGGCTGAGCATTTTCACGTGGTCTTGCCTGGACTAGGTTTGGGCACTTCATTGCAGTTACATTGTCAAGAGGGCCAGAGTAGGCGCTGGTGCCAGTGGGGCACCAATAGAACTCTTCTGCCTTAGTCTGCATTCTGTTTGATTATAAACAAGTAAGTTACAGACTTTTCTAGATTCAAGAAGAGGAAACATAGATCACACCTCTTGATGGAGGAAGTGTCAACAACGAATTTCTAGCTGTTTCAACAGTTGTCATAGGTGGTGGCAGGGCAGCTGTTGCTGCTGTCACTTTTTCATCTTTATTTTATTTATTGTTTTATTTTTTGAGACCGGGTCTCTCTAATGTAGTTCAGGTGGCCTCAAATTTGCTATGTAGCCCAGGCTGGCCTTAAACTTGAGGTGACCTTCCTGCCTCTGCCTCCTGAGTGTTAGGATTGCAGCTGTGTGCTACTGCTGTTGACTACATTTTAATTTTTAGATTGGATAGTATATATTCTTTAGTGTACTAATCCAATAGGTAACATTTTCTAACTTTTACTATTATTAGCTTTTATTATTATTTATTTTTAGCTTTATTTTATTATTTATTTTTATTTATTTAGCCTTTGAAGTTTCTAGGAGTTTTATAACAGATTACTTAAATCAAATATCACAAAAATTTTCAACAGCCTCTAGGAGAAATTTATTAAGGCATTAAAATCCCAAATCACTTTGGTAAAGGATTTAAGAGATACTGAATGGAAACTGAAATTAACTGGCAAAAAGAAGTTGGTCTCTATCTGAATAAAATAACTTATGTAAATATGTGAACTTAATTCTTTGATTCTCTTGGATGATTTTTGTATTGAAAAAATAGTGTAATTCAGCGTTAAGAACTAAAAGAATGGTCTGGTGTGTGGCACACACCTGTAATCCCAGCGCTGAAGAGGTTGAGGCAGGAAGATGGCTAAGAGCTCAATGCAAGCCTGGACTACACAGCGAGACCCTGTCTCAAAACAAAACAAAACAAAACAAAGAGGCAGAAAATGTAGTGCTGCCCTATAAAGTTTGCGTTGTTTAATCCTTCACAAACTATTAAAGGTAGAGTAGATTCATAAATTTTTAAAAATGTAAGATGATTTTTACGTTCCCGATGTAACCCTCTATTGGTTTCTGTTCCATTTTGAATGAAATAGAGACCAATAGGGGCCTGAATAACCTGGCGCCGTTGACTGGTTGGTCGTATTGATTTCCTTGTAATTTCTTAGGAAGACCAGTTCCTCTTCTTGTGTTCTTTCTCTCTCGAGAAGCTCCTTTTTCTCTTGTTGTCCTCTTCCCCCCTCAGTGTAACAGCTACCTCAGAGAGTACCCAAGTGCTCCGTTCAGTCTCTACAGGGTCGTCATCTCCAGCTAAGTGTCCTGTCAACTTCAGAGGATTTACTAGTTTATTTTCATATTCATTTGTTTACCTGCTTATTTTTTAAAAAATAAACTTTAAATTTTATATTTACAAATTGTGCAGAGTGTTTCTGTATTTCCAATACTATTTCTCTTATTGTTAACTAATCTTAAATTAGTATGATGCGTTTGTCACCATCAGTGAGCTAATGTTGGTATTAACTTGATTTAGATTTGTAATTATTTTTTTCTTTTGTTGCTGATTGTCTTTTATCCCTCCTAGATTGGGAGTTCTTGCAAGGCAGAGAGTGTTGTTTCTCATTCACTGGGTATATTAATGCTAACGAAGTCCTAAGGAAATATTTCCTGAATGGCTGCTAGAAAGCTCTTGGAGTTTATAGTCTAACCTCTTCCTCATTTTTGGTGAAATATTTGCTTGGGGAGGTCTGTGTGTCTTCTCCAAGTCTCATGGCTAGTTCATGGTAGAGTTGGTACTGGAGGCTACATCTTGTGATAGCCAGTGTGCTGGACAGAGGTGGGTTTACTGTGAAAATAAGGAGGCTTAATCTGAACCCCTGGGAAATACCCTAGTAATGTGTTTAGGTGACCATTTTTGTAATGTTTTAGCAGTATGTAGTACATGTACAAAAAAAGAGCAAAGTTTGTAGGTGTGTAATTTAAGACTTTTCAATAAATTGAACACAGCTACATAAGTAGCATGTAGATCAAGAAACAGAACATTGCCAAATGTGCTCACGTGCTTTTGAAGAGTTTGTAAATATAAGTTATCTAAAACTACACAGTCAGTTAGAATTACTGTCTTTTATCCCAACTTCTGCTATACTTTTCTGTTACATTTCTTATACTGGGTGGCAGTAGGGATTTCTAGGATCTAGGTATGGGGAAATCAACTTGGGGAATACATTTAGGTGGGTTTTAGCAAGTTATGTTTCTATAGTTCTCAGTGTCTTCATGTATGTAGTAGTCAAGGTATTATTAGTGATGCCACTATAGGGATGGTTTCTGGGAATGCTGCCTGTTGTGGTAACCACTTGTATTGTGACATAAACTTGGACAGTTAAAGGTGATACAGTGATATGAATATGTCCTACTGTATCTGTTGCCTGGAGTTTTTGGTAAGTATAAGAAAAACAATGTTGGATACCAAAAGCCAGTTTGAGGAGAGTTATTCTATCTCTTGTAGCTTTATACAAGAGACTTAAGAGTTTTCCTAAGTTTAACCACAATCCTAAAAGTTTATATAACAGTACACATAATGGCCTTTTGCCAAAAGAAACTTCTAACCCAACAATAATAACAAAAATGTGTTAAATTATAGTAGAGGAAGGACTAAGTCATTTTTCTGATATCTCTATAGAAAATGACAACAAGCTCATAAAAAAGTCTGATACTGGTATAGAGATAGATCTACAGATCAATGAGCTAGAACTGAGAGTCCAAAAAGAAACCCATTCAACAGTGTTCAGCTGATTTTTGACAAGATTGCCAACATTCAATGGGGAAAGATAATCTTTTCAACAATGATGTTGAAATAAGTGGATATTGCCATGCAAAAAAAAGAAATTGGACTCCTACATTATACCATATACAAAATTAACTCAAAGGAGACACAAGACCCTGGATAGGCAATGATTTCTAATATATGATACCAAAAACACAAGCAACAAAGGAAAAAGAGAAATAATTGGACTTCATCAAAATTAAAAACCTTTGGGTCCTAGAGGACACCAGAAAAAAGTGAAAAAACAGCTTACAGAATGGAGGAAAATCTTTACAAATCATGTATCTGATAAATTTCTAGTATGTGGAAGATTATATGAATCACTCTGATGGCTCAACAATAGAAGGACAAATCCTGATTTTGAAATGGGCATAGCTGGGTGTGGTGCTAGGGCAGGAAGATTGCTGCCAGTTCGGGGCCAGCCTGTGCTGTGTAATAAGTCAAGATCTGCCTCAACTATGTAAGCAAGACGTTGTCTCTTAAAAAGAAACAAAAAAAACAAAAAAAAGGTTTGAGTAGCCGTTTCTCCAAAGAAGATGTTGTGGCCAGTTAACACATATCATCAATCTCTAAGGAAATGCAAATCAGAATCACAGGATAATACCCACTAGGAAGGCTATAATAAAAAATGGGGGTAGATGTGGTGCTGCATGCCTGTAATCCCAATGTTCTGGGAGGCCTAGGCAACTGGAGGCCTGGCAACTATTGACTTAATGAGACCCTGTTTCAAGAAGGAAGAAGGTGTGGGGAAGCTGGGAATATTGGTTTAATTTGCAATACTGGAAAGAAAGAATATGATCATTTTTATGAATGTGAAGATATTAGAGCCCTCCTGAGTGAAGAAACAGAAACTGTGGCATATGTAAACAATGGAATATTATTCAGCTGTAACGAGGGTAAAGTATTGATATATTCTACAGCATGGTGAGCCTCAGAAATACTGTGCTCACTTAACGGTGCTAGATACAAAAGGCCACATACTGTTGGATTTCATTTGGCACATCCACTGAGACAGAAAGATCTGTGGTTATCAGGGGAGAGGAGGGAGAATGATTATTGATATGTACAGGGTTTCTTTTTGGGGTGATAGAAGCATTCTAGAGTTAGATAGTGGTGATGGTGTTACAGCATTGTGAATATATTAAAAACAGATGGTACAGTTTCAAATGGTAGATTTCATGTTATGCAAGTTATTTCAGTAAAACAAGTGACAAACTTGGCATAAAAAATACTGTTGTTTTCTAAATTTTATAATGTTTGTGATATTTGTCAACTTAAGATTTATTTTCACATTCTGAAATTGAATATAGAGTCTACCTAATTCTGTGTTCTTATAAAAGATCCCCAAAGCCCTGTAAACTCATCTTTACAAAACCTGGATGTACCCAGAATATATTAGCATCAGATAAAAATCATTCAAGAACTTCTTTTTAAGCTTGGGAGAATAAAAAGAAACATGTCTAGCTCTGCATTTTTCCAAAACTCCATTCAGTCAGAAAAAAGGATTAAAATTAACACTAATTTATAAAAGCAAAGCTAGGCATGGTGGCCCAGTTTGTAGTCCCAACTATTTGGAAGACTTAGATAGAAGGATCACTTCGTGAGTTTGAGACTAGCCTGGGCAACAAAGATGACTTCCTCCACCCTTGCAAAAAGTTAAAATCTTGTCATGTGGAGAAACTATCTCCAGATGGGCAGAGATACTTGGCATTGTGGAAGTGGGAGAGAAATACCCACCTGAAAATGAGAGGATTGGGTTCATCATAGATGCTTAAACTTGAGCTTCTTGCACTGCTCAGTTCAGGAACACTAGCAGTCATTTACATCTTTTTTTTTTTTTTTTCTTCTTTTTTTGGTGCTGGGAATTGAATTGAGGACCTTGGCTTGCCAGGCAGGTGCTGTGCCACTGAGCTATATCCGTAGGCCCCCCATTTACATCTTTTATCCTGTATGAACAAGTTTTTTATGCAAAATATTGGACAGCTGCAGAGAAGACAATTCCAAATTTTGGAGTCTGCCAATGAAACAGCCAAGTCACCTTGCCAGACACCCTATAATGAAGATCATCAGTTGCGAAGTCTTAATCATTCAGGTATTGGACTTTTCGCTTCCACATTAAGAACTAGAAGTAGCACCAGCTTCTCAGCAGCAATGCCAAGAGTGGGAAGAACATGGTAGAGCAATACCTTCAGAACCCTCAGGGAAGATGCTGTCTAGCTTACAATGCAATCGTATGGTCGAGTAAGTGTGAAACCAGAGTAAAGGCATTTTTAGGGCATGCCATATCACCAAAAATTATTTCCACTTATCTCTTCTTAGGGAGCTACTGAAGGGATATGCTCAGAAAAATGAAGGAGCATTTTATGAATAAGAAGTACAAGAATGTTTGTATCCTTTTCTGTAAAGGGAAAGAGAGGGAAGTCCTGGAATAATAAACCTAAATAATAAAAAAGCAGACTGCTCCATGCTGGAAGTTAGAATTCTATGGAAAGTCTTTCACATTTTTTTTCTTCTGAGAGAGTCTGTTTTAGGATTCTTGATTATAAATGACCAAACCCAAAGTGTGAAAATATATTATCAGTAATAAACATTTTATTTCATTTAATCACTTTTTTTAGTGTTTGACAATTTTATAGGTTGGAAAAATGGTATTTAAAATTTGATTTGTTTTGAAAATTTGATCTGTTTTGTGGTGCTGGGAATTGACCCTAGGGCCTCACACATGCCAGGCAAACACTCTATCGCTGAGGTACACCCTCAACCCTTTTTATTTGAGACAAAGTCTCAGTAAGTTGCCCAGACTGGCCTTGAACTTGAGATCTTCCTGCTTTGGTCTCTCAAGTAGCTGGGATTATGGGCATGGGCAACTGGTCTTGGTTTGGGACTTGTTCTGGTAGTGTGATTGATTTGAAATGACTTAAACAAGTTGTAACCCACTTTTTGTGTCAATTTATGTTTTGTTTGGTACCAGGCATTGAACTCAGGACCTTGTGTTTGCCAGGCTGGTGCTTGTGCTACTGAGCTGTATCCCTGGCCCTATGTCAGTTGTGTATGATTTTAAAAGTTTCTAAAAATGAATAAGGTAAATATATATTATATAATGTAGATATTATATATGTTTATGTATGGCTAATTTAGCTTGTACAAAAGACAGTAAAAAGATTAATTTGTCTGTGTCCCAGATGAAATGAGTTACCAGTTTCTTCCCTTACATTGTGAATTTCCAGCTGTTTAAGTAGAGGATGCTTCTGTTTTTGCCTGTTTTATTCTTTCTCTTTTCTGGTAAACTTTATCCTACTTTCCTCTTGGGAGCCTCTTCTGGCCTACCTTCCACCCAAGTAATGCTAGTGGTCTAAGCCCACCTGTTCTAATCTCCAGGCGGAGAGGCAAGTATGGGGGAGAAAAGGAACACCTGAGGTCATTTTGTACACTGGTTTAAGTGATAGTCTAAGAGAGTGGTGGCAAACCTATGGCATGTGTGCTGCGGCAGTCTGTATCATTGAAAGCTCTAAAAGGTGCACCATTACTGGTCTCAGGAGTCTAAATTTTATCCAGTGTGTAGTCAGGAGTTAGTATAACATTTCCAAGCAAAGGAGGAACCTTGGATTTATAATTGAAAATTCTCTTGACCCATCCTTTCCTGTCCAGTTTTACTGATTCCACTGAACTCAGTCTTTTTGACATCAGACTGAGATTGTTACTATAATTAATAAACAAATGGTTTCTGTACTTGAAATCCTTTCTCCTGCAGCTCTTTCTGGACATCACTACCAGGTTTTTTTTACCTAGACCATCACCTTGATTATGTCTTTTCCTTGATTGGAAACGTGTAATAGCTCTCTGTTCTTCATAGGATCAGATTCATGCTCTGTGTCCTTTAAACTGTATCTTTCACCCTTTATTTATCCTCAGTTCACCCTTTATTTATCCTCAGTTCTACCGAATGTTGATTGTTCTTTTCATCTCTCAGATTTTACCTGTTCCATCTTTTAATTTAATTTCTCTTCCTTTTTTCTGTGTTGTCCTTTCTGTAATTTCTGTTGTGTCTTAAGTTACTTTACTTGCTGGAACAAAATACCCAAATCTACAAGTTAAAGTAGCAGAGGTTTATTTTGGCCTATAGTCTGTAGAGATTTCAGTCCATAGTTGGCTGGCACCAAGGCAGGGTGCATGGCAGAGGAGAAACAGTCCATGGCAGGGCAGGCAGAAAGCAGCAGAGCAGTGAGCCTGTCTTTCCCTTCATATTCCATGTAGACTATAACTCTGTAGGTTGGTGTTGCCCACACCCAGGGCTGGGCTTTCCTCTTCCGCAGTGCCAGCACCCACAGCAGCCCTAACCTGCTCAGTGGGCTAATGCAGTTGTATTCGTCCGTGATGCAGTGCCCCATACCCATGATTTAGTCTTCTCCTAAAAACTGCACCTATGAGCTCGCGAGGCTTTAGGGGGACACCTAGATAGAAGCCATAGCATGCTGCCTAAATATGCCTGTTCTTAAAATTCAAATTTTTCCTCCCTTGTTAAGCTCTTTCAAATAACTTACAAGATAATTTGAGGTCTTTTCCTCTGAATCCCAGAAAAATTTCTGGTACTTGTCACATAATGCTGTCTGTTGTGCCCAACTGCCTTGCTGGATGACATGTTGTCATGTTTATTTTCCACACACAGTGCCTTCGTATAATTGTGTGCTTGATAAATATTCTGTTAATTGAGGTTTCTTATTTTGAACTACCTTTTGTGCTGACTGTAAACATTTTGGTAATTCAACTTAGCACTAATTGTTTAACATCAATTGGCTTGTAGCTGTCTTGTTTCTTAGTTATTGTTTCCCTAGTAAACAATAAACTTTCAAGGTAGAAAATATGTCAAATATGTAGTTCCAGAATCCCTCTAGAATGTATACATAATATTTTTAGTTTTGATGCTCCTCTCTAGTATTAAATATATGGATTTGGAACTTTTTATTACTGTGAAAAAAGTTTGAAACTTGTTTCTCAATTTAAAACTAATTCTTAATCCTAAAAACATACACATTTGTATGAAAAAGGAATGAGCACACATGGAATTTCTAGAGCATTAGATTGGGTTACCTTTAATAAGGAGACAGGTTCAACTAGGTTGCTATTTTTTTTTTTTTGTACAAATACACAATATAATGTCCCTTTCCTTTATGAGATGGGGTCTTGTAGTGTTCCACAGGCTGGCCTCAAACTCCTGAGCTCAAGCAGTTCTCCTGCCTCAGCCTCCCAAGAAGGTGGGGTTCCTTATGTGAGTCAGCATTTGGCTCAATCTGAGAGGTTTCTATGGTGACCCTAAAACTGTGCACAGTCTTATTATTCTGGCTGGTTACCTATATTCTTAAGTCACTAAGTAAAATTTAGTATTGAGAGTTGTTTGGTGTTTTAGGGATATTATTGAAGCCTCAGAATTGTAAGGATAATAATTTAACTGATAGTCATAACACCTTTAATTAATAGGACGTGTGAGATCATTCATATTATATGCGTAGTAAACCAATGGAAGTAGTGGAGTTCTGGAATCTAGAGTTGGAACAAGTGTGAATGTGATGCGTTGGGCAGTTACTCTTGTGATGTGTGGTGAATTGATGCCGAAAGGTTTATGTGGATTGCCATATTTTTACCCACCTAATGAAAACTTTTCACCTGGGATGTAATGGTACTGGAGTAGGTACAGTTAGTGGAAAAAAAGTGTTGGTTTTCTCTGCTTCTAGTTTGATATTTTACTTTTTTTGCAGTTGTTTTTAAGAGACCTAAACCAACTTTTTAAAGTACCTAGAAATAGAGGAATCAGTCACTAAAGGTTCTACTTTTTTTCTAGTAATAAATACTTCTGTGTACTATATGTACGGTATATTATGTGCCTTTTTTTTCCTTTTGGCTGGGGATTGATCCCAGGGCCTCTTGCCTGCTAAGCAAATGATCTTCCACTCACACTTTTAAGCCCATATGTATATTGTCATATTTCTAAAAATTCTTTACTTAGACCTTAGCTTAATCTTAAAAGCGGTACAGTGAAGTGTGTGAATACACGATTGGAAAACGCTGATCTTAGAGAAGTTTCATAATCTGTCTGAGGGCTTATAGCAACATAAGTGTTGGGGGAGCTGGAATTTGAACATAGACATGTTTTACTCCCATCTCTAAAGTCTGTATTACTGTGTCTTCTCAAGTTATTTAGGTCTCTTAACAGAGAGGTCTTGAAGCCTTCGGAAATTTTTTTTTCTGTTTTTCTCCTAAGCAGTTACTTTTTTTCTCATTTTTCCCTTCAGTTAAAACTGCTGGTTAGAAAAGTGTTTGTAATTTCCTTTAGACCCAGGTTTTAGGTCAAGTATGTGTTTTGAATTAATAGAGCCCCCCCCCCCCAGTCTCTTTCTCTCAGCTTCCTGAGAATAAGATGACTGGAAAGTGATTTGATTTAATCAGCACATTCCCTGGGAGAACTGAAGTCAGTAGTGTCTTGGAGCATAGTCAGTTATTTTTGTTTTGTTTTTTTGAGACAAGATCTTGCTATGTAATAGTTCAGGCTGGCCTGGACTCGCTATGTGGCCCAGGCTGGCCTCACGCCCGAGGTGATCCTCTTGCATCGTGTGACCATGCCTGGCCACAGTTATTAACTGCGTGGTGTGAATTACATAGGACACTTCAGCAAGTCTAGCTTCATACATCAGAACTAATGGAGAAATTTGTGAATAATGTGCTAAGTTGAAACAAAGATAAAAAACTTTGCCTTTTCCCCTTATGTTTTAGAGAGGCTTAGAATGACTTCTGTTAATAGATGACAAGAAGCAGAAAAGTGCTGATCTTCTCTAGTCTTTAAGGCCCTTTTATAGAATGAGAAATTAATTTAGGGAATTTAATGAGCTAATCTGTATAAAGTGCTTAGCACAGTGCCTGAGAAATAGTAAACACTCAATAAAAGTTATTATGTAGATACTTCTTATGTAATAAAGTGAATGTAAGGGGGAAAGTAGAATTTAGGATGTTCTCAGGTTTCTTGTTTTTTTTTTTTTTTTAATTTTATTTTAAAGACAAAAGAATGGAGACATATGAACCAGAAAAGCCATAAACAATACAGAAAATACAAAGTTATACAGAATATAGTAGGGAATTAGAACTGGATGTTGTATTACATAGTTATCTTCACATTAGTTAACACAAAAACATTAAAGGAAATACCAAATTATAGAGAAGA